>ML675627.1:9117509-9277993 GCA_007922155.1 Mesoclemmys tuberculata | reverse complement strand
ATATATATATATATATATATATATATATATATATATATATAATTACTGTTCTTATGGGGTTACTCTCACTCTCAATATGAGCTGATCTACACTTAAAATGCTACACCGGCACAGCTGCACCACTGTAGTGCTTTAGTGAAGATGCTACTACGCCGATGGGAGCACTTCTCCCTGTGGCATAGTTAATCCACCTCCACAAAAGTCAGTACCTAGGTCAATCAGAGGTACAAAGCCTTCCAGTCAACAAAGAAGACTTTCCCTCAATGAGTTTGGTCGGTATTACTGCGTCACTCAGGGATATGGATTTTTTAATACACCTGAGCAACAGAGTCATACTGATATAAATTTATAGTGTAGACCCGGCCTGTGTGCACACACACACATATATATACATGTGCCTGTACACATAAACATATGTAGAGGTCACCAAATGACTATCAGACACCTTTGACAGTCTCCCGTCTTTTGCGCGTTAACCAATTGTACGTACTGTAACTCTCACTCTGAGCACTTACAAAAAGATGTTTGGGTTTTTTATTTTTTTAATCAAGGTGCCATTGAAATATTTTTCCCCTCTCAGCCGCACAAAAATGTGTATTTCCTCCTCACATTCCCAAATTACATCTGCCCAAGATGAGCACAGCCCAGACATAGCTCAGTAATGGCTTTTCTACAGATAACGATGTTAACATTTTAGAGTCTGATATCTTGCATCAGTACAGGACTAGGAATGGGAGCTTTATCCTGGTGGGAAAAAGAGATTACCAGCTCCTGAAGGGACAGAGTACTCATTTCTAGCTCTAGAAGAGTCCAAGATAAAAGGCTTTAAAATTATAAAATTGTTATGTATTTTATCCTATTTTAGGCCATTTAGATTGGTTTTTGATTTCCTCATAGGCCTGTACATTAGCACTCTTGGTCCTATTGCAGTAGATAAACCAGCACTGGCTTTACAGGGAGAGCAATAAAGAAAAAATCCTAATTAAACACACACACATTTGTCAAATAGTGTCTTCTGTAACACATATGTGCTTAAATCTTAAGGCTACATCATTCTCTTATTTATGCTACTGGTTTTATCCAACAAAAGCCACAAACACAACATTCAGAGCTAATTGTTAATGTGGTGCTGAAATTCCATTTTATCTCTCAGTTTTATCCACCTCAAATCACTGTTTAATTTGCTAATTTGAAAAGGTTTGCAAGTATGAAGAATCCAGTGCTTTCTACATGACTGTCACCAGAGAGAAAAATGAAAGCTAGCAATCATCATGAACATGAATGGTGATAGGCAGAATACCTGATCAGCATATGGCACTTTGGGGCCTCGTATTTTGGGGGGAGTTGACAGGTTTGGTTACAAGAATTTGGTCTGATCCCAAAATTGTTACACATGCTGTCTGATACATGTCAACACAGGGAGTGCTGAACAAACGGATTACGATAAAAAAAAATCTTTGTCTTTCCCAGATGCCACAAACCAAGGAAAGAGGAAAAGAAAAGAACTAGTCTCTGTCTCTCCCCTAATAATATAGAGGAAAGAATGAGGCACCATCCCCACATCCCCTTCTTTCACATGAAAATTCATACAGCACCAAGGAAGGGGAAAAGGAGAGTCCGTAGGAGGAGCCAACTAGAATCACAAAATAATCATGGTGCCACATCCTTATGTTTGGCAACTTTGTGCCAAAGTAATAAGTGGATGATTACATGCCAGGACATGACTGAGACAATTTCATGGCTCTCTACTACTCTACATGTGACCAAGTGGCTTTCCAGCTCTTTGGTTTGGGAATTGCTAGGCCAGTTAGAAGCTAAAATTTAGCAGCTGATTCCAGAAGAAATCAACAACCTTACATTATTAGGCATCTGAAAAGTGATATTATCTGGTTTGGACCTGATTAGAAAGGGATGGAATTATCTTGGGACATACGCTCATTCTTCTTAAATTTCAGTTACTATCTTCCTTCCAAATTCTGGTTGAAAAGGAGTTTTGTTCCCTTTCAACCACTCCCATAGCCCAGCACATCAGCACATTCAAAAGGAGATATCTATATGACACTTCTTTAGGACGTTTTATGATGATTTTTTTTTAATAATGCTATTTTTATGAGAAAAAAGGAAACTGTTGGATGTGTCTATTCCTCCTTGGCAAGCTTGACATAGTCTCTATACCCAACACACTGTTGTCAGAATCTGTATTTTACATGACACCTTTTAGATATCAATGGAAAACTAATAACATTGGTTATTAATATTCTTGTGTGGTGTATGTATTAAGTGTGTGCAAAGAGTTATGGATATGTGCTAGAAATAAGTTCTTAAAATGTGTTTGGCAAGCAATGCATAAGCCCAGTTTGCTGTACACAGTGGAATGTCTATTTGCTTAACTGACCAGCCTATTCATCAGGGAGGAGGAAGATATTCTCTGAACTATGACAGGGGGTCTGAACATCAAATGAAAAATAATTGAATCAATAATAATAAATACAATATGACTATTATAAATAAAGTCTTTTCTGAAAGCTAATGACACACTGGTGATTATATCATGGTTAAATGTACACATTAACAGTGTGTGAGGAATAATGTTTACTTAATGATATTATGTTTCGAAGTCTGTGACTAAACACAGAGAGAAACGTTTTCCCCCAGACAGGAGGGAAGGTAGCATTGTGGGATCAAAACAATGGAAGCCCCAGTTACATATGAATCAGCAGGGGTATGGGAAGTCCACAGGAAAGGAAGAACAGCTGAGGTCATCCTGAGTGTGGGGACAAAACAGTGTGTTTGGAAAGACATAAGGAGAGAGAAGAAACCATCTTGGCATCCATCAATGGACAGACACAAAGGGCCAGTGCTCTTGCAAAGTGAAAAAGATGTGTCCTTCAACCCAGGGGATGAAGCCTGTGGGTACTGAAAATGGATGTAAAATCTGCTTAAGCAAACATCTTTCAACTAAGACAAAGGAAAGCACTTTGGATTTGTGGGAGATTCTGCCCAAAGGGATGGGGAGCCATCTTGCTGGATGGAGGTGTGGTAAAAATCTTATCTGTAACCTAGAGTAGTTTTGTTAAGTCTTAGTCAGTAGAAAAAATTTTTCCCTTTTATTTGTTTGCAACCATTTCTGATTTTATGCCTTATACATAAACTCGCTTAAAACCTATTTCTTTAATTAATAGACCTACTTTACTTTTATTCTAAATCAGCCCAGTGCAGTGTTTGGAGTTAATAATGACTTTAAATCAGTTAAAGCAACAAGCTGTTGTGCTTCTGTCTATTCAAAGGAACAACAGACCATATTACTCTTCTGAATGTTCCTGGAGAGGGCTGGACATTTCAGGTCAGGCAGTTTGGGGGAAATTTGTGATGGGGGCATGTTGGGGTCACTTTGCTAGTAGTAACCCAAGCTAGTGTGGCTATGGCATAACAAGCATGTTGCTGGAGTCAGAGCTGCTGAAGCAGGGTAATCTAACACACACTCTCTGCATATTTGTATGCTGGCTAGGAGAATCCAGATGGGAAGGTACAGCAGCAGCATATTTTCAGGCACTCAGGGTTACATGACAAAAGGTGTCAACCTCTGGCTGGTCTGGGTTGAACCCCAAAATGTCCACAAAGGAGATGTCAGACTTTCCTTTTCCCCCAAAAAGTGCTAGGTCAGGGTAATGGGACACTATTTCTGAAGAATCTTTCAACGATAGGGGTAGCATGGTACAGGGTGACCTTACACACGACAGCCATGATGGTCTTTTCTTGATCCTTCAAATTATTTAAAAATACACTTTTTTATTTTTGGTGTTACTGCTTCCTCTTTAAAGCCTACCACCTCAGGCCCAGAATTAAATACAGTTAATATCTTCTACCTTCGCAAGTTCCGTAGTCCTTGTTCATATTCTTTGTTTCCCATGCTATTCCATTAAGTTAAGAAAATCACATGAACCCTCAAGAGGGCATTTAATAAATATTTCTAATACTTCCCCTTTCTTTGAGGAGAAGGCAGAATGGAAGCATCTCTTATGGGAACAGAGATGCAATAGCTTGCTACAGCTAGGCTGCTCTCAGGAAGTGAGGCGTGACTACAATCTTGGATGCGGGTGGCAGAAAGTAAAGGTATTTCAGTGGCTGTTTGTAAGATAGTATATGTTAAGATATATTTGCAGTGCAGGATTTTTGCCCTTCCCTTGTGGCATGCAACACCATGAGATATTAATGGCACAGCAGTTAGACTCCTGTGTAAAGAATTATAGAAAGAAAAAAAGAGGTGTACCATAAATGAACCTTCAAATATATATCATTATATAATACAGGTTTTCAGATAAAAATGCTTCTGCTGCATGATTGTGAGTTTCCCCTCAAAGATTTCTCTTCCCAATCCTCTACTGTAGCTCTCTTGATGAAATAGAAGGGTGCAACCACTCTAAACCTTCTCTTTTACACACACACAGTGGCTACCGTAGTTGCACATTGCTTTCAATTAGTTTCTCACAACTTCAGCCACGACTATACAAATTTTCAGAACTTTAAAGTTATATATATTGTTTATCTCAAGAGGTTAAGTACATATCCATGATTCTAGAGATTAGACATGGTTCTTATAAATTTGTGCCATTTTAAAGTAGGTAAGGTAGATAACACAATATGTTTTACTGGACCAACATAACTTCAACACAGTAGCCAACTTTCTGAAATACCTGTTGTAACAGACTTCTATAGAGCCTGTAATGTATATGTGCCCCGAGGTCATTTTTGAGTAAACTGCATACCAACATAGAGAATGCTCAGGCAACAAAGACAGTTATTACCCAAACCAAGCTGTTCCCGAAAGTTTGGCTATCTGAAATGGAAGCTTATCAGCAGACCTGTTGACCGTTAAGATAACAGAATCTGCTAAATCAGAGAACATGCCCAGCGACAGCAAGTCACTCCAAGGCGTGTAACTTGCCACAGGGGGGCAAAAGCCCCCTCACAGGCGTCGGACTTGCTGTTTGGACAGTAGCTAAAACGTCACAATTGATTTAAGCAAGCAATACGCTGGGGTAGAGAGATATATAAGGTTTTCAGGAGAGAGGCAAATTGGATGAGCCATGCATCACAAGGGGTGCACCAGAATCGCACCGCAAAGATGGCCAGATCAGCCATCATTGCCTCTCCCCAGCTCGCTGCTCAAGAAAGTATAGGGCATTAGAGATGGTAACCTGGGTGTGAATGCGATAGAGTTTCCACCTGGATGAAAACCAGTAACCAGGGTGTGAATGCGATAGAGGTTCCACCTGGAGGAAAACCCTGGAATGTAACATTAAGAGTAAGAAAATTTGGCCATAAACTTTTATTGTTTTTGTTGCAACTGAGTTCATCCGTCTGTGTGGTAAGTATTAATCAAATGTTGTTTAGTTGTAAGTAAGTCTTTAAGTATCTGTTTAGTATATGTGTTAGTATGATTGGTTGTCTAAATCATAAGTTTTAAGTGTTAAGTTTTAAGTTTAAGGAATTGTAAAAGGATAAGAGGAGACAACTTGTGATAGAGAGAAAACCCTCAATAAATAGTGAATTTGAATTGAACAGAGAACGTGAGTCATTGAATGATGAATGATAGATTTATGAGCCGTTGGCGAAGTCTTGGACTAAGACAGGTTTCAGCTGCTCTCATCGTCCACAAGTTGGTCAGGTGAATAGCAAGGGGGGCCTGTCTGAACCTAGTGACTCAACGGACAGGCGGAGTGACTGCAGCCACAAGGCTACCCTTTCCCCTCCCCTAACTCATGAGCCTTTGTAGCTCCGTTGCTCAATAGAGCTCCTGTGACTTCAAAGGATTCCCTCTGTGTCTGTCTGTCTGCCTTTCCTCCTTCCTCTCGCTAAATAAGCGTTCCGTTATCGGATTCATTCACCCCATCAATATCATGGGCTGAATAGAAACGGTGCGGACCCCTCAATCAGTCAAACCTGAGTAAGTTGTATGGCTGTATGTGTAAGTGTGTTTTAAGAAATTGATCCCTTTAGGAAAATCCAACTGTCTCAAGCAAGGGATAAAAAGAAAAAGAAAAAAAACCCACAGTAAGCCATAAAACTGTCACTGGGCCGTAAACAGAAGTGGACCTGATAAGAAATCCTTCCTCCCTCCTTCGCCCACTCTTCTCCAGTCCCCTCCCCCCCAAAGCGAGGAATACAAACGAACCAAGACAAGAGTTTTTTAACTCCTTGTCACCACAATACCTAGCAAGGTGGCAGCAAAACAGAGTAAGGCTGAAATTCATTTATTCAGAGTCCAACAGCAAGCCTTTCTTAGCCTTTCTTATTATTTGACAATGCAGTAGGCAGTTCAATTCCTTTTGATTCACACCTACAATTATGTGTTTCATTTTTCTTACACATCATCCAGGGTTCCTCAGTAAGTTCATTAATTCACTGTTTTCTCATATTCTTTAGTGACCATAGCTGGGTAGGTGTCATTAAGATAGAAAGTTGTACAATTGGATCCAAACTTACTTTTATCACACAGAGCTATGGCACTGGCCTTTGTTTATTATCCTTGAAATTTGCTAACGTGAGAAATTGTCAGTTATGACTAAATCATTACAGAAAATCTTTATTATTCAAGATGATCGGCAAAATATAAAAAACCCAAACTAAAAACTTTAGTATTTAAGGGACACTTTCAACTGAAAACTTCATATTTCTGTCTGGAGACGCTTTATTTATTATCATCACTACAACACCTGTGGCAAATGGCCAGCTTCTCCCTAGTGGCTCTCGTACTTTTGCCTGTCATAGTGGGCCAGGGTATGGCCAGTTACCTTGTCTCCCCAGGGATGCGGGTAGGGACCCAGGCCCACCCACTCCTCTGGGTCCCAGCCCAGAGGCCTTATGAGTAGAAGCTATGTGCTGCTGGCACCGTACTTGCAGTTGCAGACTTTTCCCCTGGGCTGTTTTCCCTCCTCTGTCCTTCTGGCTTCTTGAGCCCAGTACCTTCCTCAGGACTCCACCTCTCTTTCACACACTGCTGTACTCAGTTCTGCTCCTCTTCACAACTCCACACATCCCTCTGCTCCGTAGCATAGCACACCTATTCCTCCAGCTTGTGCACCGTCTTTCAGGAGCAGAGGGTTTTTATCAGGCACCTGGATGGGCCTTAATTGGCCTCAGCTGCCCCTAATTGCCCTCTAATGAGTCTGGCTACTCTACAGGGAATAAAGCCCGGATCATTCTAGAACTTACATACCACCCTTCCAGGACTATTCTACTGCTCTCTGCCCTTGCTATACCACACACCCAAGATCATTATCTGAAAGAGATTAAAGAAATTCCCAAAGGTAAACACCCTGGAAAAATACAATCTGAGCCTGATAGCACTGAATAGTACATGAGTAATCCTCCTGAGCTCAAAATAACTAATTCTAGAAAAAATATTACTCAGTGAGAGTAAGGGTTAAAAAAAATCAGATCATTGTTCCAGTGGTTGTTCACGTAGCTTTTTTCAGACATCAAGAAGGGAGAGAGACATTTTTAGAACAGGAAAATATTGTAAAACTACACATGTCCCTCAGTCTTCCTTGCCCATTCCAAATTGTGTTCTTTCCACTAAAACCGTTTTGTCTTCTAAATCACAGACATGCCAACCATCTCAGATTTCTGGCATTGTCTTGAATGATCCCGTTTCCCTGAAGTGTTCCCTTGCAAAGTTTTGGTGACAATGACAATTACTTGTGCTGTGACGGTATTTTGATGCAAGATCACCAAATCATGTTACAACATGTGGAGAAGGCTTAAAGTCATGACATTCTGACTGCTGCTAAGTTTGTCCCACTGGGGCAAACTCTGAAGATGGTGCATTAGTAACCAATTCAGTATAAAAGTTCACAACAACATACAGGCTAGTGGCCTTTCAAATGCTAATTCCAATCCCAAACTAGTGTGTTTTTCTTGCTTTTTTTCTATCTACAATGTAGACTGCCCATTGCATTTTTTCATTTAGGTCCTGGTATAATCAGTTAGTGAGCTGAGAAAATCAGATCATTTTTGCCCATATGTATGCACAGACAGAGTTTCTTGTGATCAGCAAATTATACAGTAGTGATTATGTTCATGTGCCTTCTTCATCAAAGCTTTCAGACTGAAAAGTAGGCTTTGTAGTTTATTTTGTTCAGACTCCACATCTGACAAAGAATTGCTCTTCAAAAGGTTTAGAATAACAAGAAAACGTTTCCTGTTCAAATTAATCCTGTTATTTCTGTTCCCACTCTCCTCCTGCTCTGTGCTTTTAAAGGGATTCACAGCACAGTAGCTTCCCTTTCACATCGCGAAGACATTTCTTTTAAATATCCCCGGTCTGCTTAGTTTGTTTTGTCATTTAATGTCTCCACAACGTGTAATAGAAAATAATTACACGTTCTGTGCTTCTTGATGACGTTGAATATAATTTGTTTCATTATTATTTTTACTAATAATTTTTGCACCTGATACCTTCTTTTTGCAAGTCCTCATACTTATCCATGACTCCAAAAAGCTTTTTTCATCTCAGATTTCCCTTGCCTGGTTCCTCTTCTGGAACTTTGGCCACATTAATTCTTAATTTGATCCCATGACTGCAAAATTCTTAGTCTTTCCTTAATATCTTTCCCATATCAACTGTTCCTATTTACCCATTCCGTGCTTATTCCTAAACCCCTACCTTAAAACATTTGGAGGCCCAGAATATTGCATCAGACTTTTTTAGTGTACCAGGAAGTGGGACCTTATCTTGTTTGTGATGCATTGTTACATCTGGGTAGCTGACCTTTGATTTTCTATTGCATTTCATGTTAACATGCTTTCCTTCAACATTTGACTATACATCAGCCAGATCATCACCTCCCTGGTGACTTTTCTATCCCGTCCTTGTGAAGTTCGACAGTTAGAGGTTACTTGTGCTACACAATGTATCTAAAACACTCTCCTCTTCAACACCCAGATGAGATACTTCTCTTTTTAGCACATTTTATGACATCCTTTCTTTCTTCCTAATTTTATGCTTCATTCTTGGAAAGGCTTGTTGTGATACTACACATAATGGAGAGAGGATCTGTCATACTAAATTGACGACAAGTGCATCAAGTCCTGTCCGTAATCCACCTGGCCACAAATCTAAATTAAAATGAAGTCTTCCACCTCAGCCTTCTTGTATCACATTTGAATAAGTGTCTTAATTAAAATAGTTTTTCAGCATATTATCTTGCCCTGTAAGAATTCCTATAAGAGCGGGTTGAATAAAAAGATAAAATTAGCATCATATATATGTACACATTGAGGGCTTAAGAAATCCATATGTCCTGAGTGAACATTAAGCTTCCTAGATGAATGATATCAATGTCTGCAGAATCTTAGCTGTCATTTAAAAACAAAATAAGGGTTGAGGGTTTTTTGGAAATTTAGGGTTTCAAAGATAATCATTGAAATATGAAAGTGAAAAAAACCAATGCAGTGCCAGTTTTCTAAACCTGACAACTTCAGTGACTCCTTTGCTACTCACAAGGAAAAGCCAAGCAGCAGCTGTGTGAAACTAACAACATTTTAGTCAGTTTCACATCATCATCACATACTTCAAAGCTTACAAAGAAAATGACTGATCATCTACCATGCCAATTGCTGGTGTGATAGAATAGAGAGGAACAGAGATCCATCTTGATCTGTTATCAGAACTAAAGAAGAAAGGTTCTGCTTTTCACTGAAGGGAATTAGCCAGACATGCTGTTCTGTCTGAATGAATCCCTGCAACAATGGTGAGAAGGAGAGAAAAAAACCCATGGGACTGGACTGACTGTGACCTATCTCCATCATCCATAGGTCAAACTCTACAGTTGTATCACATGTGATCCTATATCTGTGCTTTGTTCCCTATGTGATTAATTAGATATACAGTAGAACCTCAGGGTTGCACACATCTCATTTGGAACTGGAAGTATGCAATCAAGCAGCAGAGACTCTCCTCATCCCACCCTACCCCCAAAAAAGCAAATTCTGTACAGTAAAGTACTGTGTTAAATGTAAACTACTCAAAAGATTTGACAAGATAAGGAAACTGCTTCTGTGCTTGTTTCATTTAAACTATGCTTAAAAGCAGCATTTTTTTCCTGCATAGGAAAGTTTCAAAGCTGCATTAAAGTCAAAGTTCAATTGTAAACTATTGAAAGAAGCACCACAATGTTTTGTTCAGAGTTACAGGCATTTCACAGTTATGAATACCCTCTCTTCCCAAGACGTTCATAACTCTGAGGTTCTACTGTAATTAGAGGTACTCTTTGGGAGCTCAGGACAAAAGTGACAACAGTCGTTAGGATTCCTATGCAAGGATGCTCAGTCATTATTTGTACCAATGAAATGTCTGTTACATGTGACTTTACCTAAGCTCCAGATGCTATAACTTGTACATCACTGCATGACATTAGACTCTGCCCCACCAAGGGAACATTGGATCAACTGAATCTCATTACTACTATGTTTCAACACAATGACAACAAAATTGATACAGCTATCGCTACTAAACTTGTCCTTAGCTATTTTTCCCCTTCGACATGCATCAAACACACAAAAATAATGAGTTTCCGTTTGGTGGTTTTATTCTTCCATTGACCCATGGAATTTATATGCACAACCTACACTACTATTCATGGGAGTTCCTACAATAACTCCAAATCAGTTATAGGAGAAAATATATCAGAAAGCTTTTGGTGTTGTCTCTAACAATGCAAAAATGCATTATGTTCCATGTCAGCAAAATCCTGCATGTCAAAGGATTAACTGAATGAAACATTGGAATCAGACAATAAAAGTAAACACATTTTATTGTTCATTATTTACAAATGTTTAGATAAACAAAATGAATGCAACACTTCACTTTTAATAAACTAAATACAGGGTTCTGCACACGAAAAATAATTAGACAATTTAGCTGTAAGTTAAACGAATGAAGTAAAAATAATGGTACACATCTAAACTATTAAAAGCATGAAGGGACTTGGTTTCTGGCTAAAGTAATAGAAAAACAGTAGAATTAAAAATGGTTAAGCTTCAGTTATAAAGTGTCTATTAGCAATTGCAGCAGCCCCACATACTTCGTTATTGCCCTATGATTAACTACGCCCTTCATTGATTACAGGCATTGCATTCAGGACTGAAGGATGATATTTTATGGACTGCTGGAGGATTTTAATTTCTTTATAGTACATTAAAATATAGTCAGTCTTTTAGCCATTTTAACCTTGTTTAGCATAAATGGTTGAACTTGAAATTCATCGACTTATACGGTCCATGGAAGATGTCATTAAGAATTGCTGTACTGGATAATTTTTCCCACAAATGTATAATAAATTTAATTATTAATGTTCTTATGTCATTTATGGCCCATTGTTTTTGAGTCATTCCAAATCTTTTCACCTTAAGTGTTCAGAGAGTTAGAAGAGCCATAGTGCAGCACTCTAGATAAAGACAAAGGCACTTTCTTTTGTCACTCCTCCCTGTGTTAGCATCATTAGCCTACATTTCAGTGTGTTGGTCATGAGCCCAATTTCCAAGGTCAAGTAGAGAAATCTACTGGGGGGCAAAGACATCTGTTGCTATGCAAGTTAAACATTTTTTTTCAGCAGTTCGAGGAGTAAATATAAAAGGGTTTTGTTGTTTTCAGTACAGACAGCACAAATGCACAGGGAAAATAGTGGAAAAATTGTGATTATTTAAAGAAAAAATCTACGGCGAGGTGAGGGTTTTTTCCCCCTATCATGAGAGGCTACCACCTTTACCAGTTATTAATTTTGATCCATACTACCTAAACTATTCACCTATATTAATCTACCAGTTGTATAAATCAATCAATCAATCTCCCTCACCTTTGCAAAAGTCAAACAAGCAAAAACCCCAAACAAACCAACCCCATCTTTCCTACATGCTAATACAGACATAATCAAATCATATGCTTCAGGGCATTAGCTGATTGCTGAACAACTCAGGAAAGATTTTTCCCCTACAAGAACAGAACTGAAGAATTGTCCAGGTTCACTACTTTTTGGGGTATATTTTATTTATTTGCCTTGCTCTGAAACATCAACTCTTGGCCTCTGTCAGGCAGGGAATCAGAGGTGATGGAGCATTGCTCAAATTAGGAATGGAAGCACCTATGTTTCTCTACTAATGCTACTGAGATGCCCTCTACAGATCTTTGTCCTTCTCTTCTAGATGGGGCCTGTGGAAGTTATCATAGCCTCAGCACTGAAATAATGTCTAAGTAAGCTGAGTAGGCAGAGATGGCATAGGCCTTTCTGGTTTTAAATGTAAAACAAACAAAAAATGATTTGAGGGGCAGAGGGAAGATCTATCCTTCATACATGATTGCTTGGGCAGGGAGCAGTGGTTCTTCTGCCTCGTCTTCTCTTCTAACTGATAGCTCTATTTCGTTATAGAATTCTTTAGTTGCATAGCATAAATCAGCTCCCTGTCGATGAGCCACGTGGATTGCCATCCCGAGAATGTAATCACAAAGGCTCAGAGTAGAAGTTCATTATGTAGGGCTTGTCCTTACCAGGTTTGTTTTTAAACGTTGAGTTAATTGATCGCCCAGGCTCTCGTCTATCAGGCAAACCACAAACGTTTATACCTGGAACAAGTCTGTGGAAAGAGTCCAGAGTAGCCTGAGTATCCAGAATTTTCAAAGAGGTGTTAAATATCTGAAGTTAATTGACTGCCAATTAACTCAAGATAAAAACTAAATGGAGACATACCTGGAGGTTCGCTTTAGTTTCCCACAGCCAGGGAATGCTACATGGCATGGTTAAGGGCCCCAAGAGTTAAATCCTAATGAAAGGAGAAAAAAACCCAGAGAAGTCCAAAATAACTTATAGAAATTAACTCATGCTGCTATGTTAAAGTTTATGTTTAGCAATAATCCTCTGAGTGTTATATCTGTGCAACATTAGCAAGTTAACGTTTCTAGCAGTAATGTTACTTTGCATTTTTATTCTGAGTTTGAATTACAGCTGGTTGGACATTTTCAGACAGAACAGCTTTTCGTTGGAAAACGCTTATTTGAAACACTCAAAATATTACTATAAAAACAAAACAAACAAACAAAAAACAAACCAGCAACGAGAGTCCTGTAGCACCTTAAAGACTAAGAAATTTCTGCAGGCATAAGCTTTCCTGGGCTGCAACCTACTTCTTCAGATGCATGAAGTGGAAATCACAGATAAGAGGTATATATATACATCCAAGGGTAAGAAACATAACAATGGGGAGGGCAAGTGCTAAGAAGGTCAGTTTAGTTAGGGTAGATGAGGCCTATTCACAACCATTGATTAGAAGGTGAGAATGTGTGAACAGTGACAATTACTTCTTGTAATGAGATAACCATTCCAAGTCCCTATTCAGAACCAGTTTGATCGTGTCAAGTTTGTACAAGTTCCAGCTCTACAGTGTCTTGCTGAAGTCTGTTTTTGAAGTTTTTTTTGTAGAAGTATGGCAACTTTCAAGTCATGTTACTGATTTCCTGACAAACTCACAGGCTGCTAGGGAGCCCTGATTCCCAATCTCCACAGCTCCTTGGCAGCTCCCCTGTCAGGCTGAGGCCTGGTCTCCCAAGCTTCTTGGCCAGAGCTGCCTGTGGGGAAGTCAAGCGGCCTGCAGCCAGCTGTCTGGCTTCTTGGGCTACCCAATTTTAATATTAATGTATTTGTACATATGGGGGGATGAGAGAGAGAAGACATGTTTAACAGTTGAAAATCTGGTTTCAATCAAGGTCATACAGAACATCTGACATTCCCCATCGTTGTTTGAAATTTGTGGGAAGACTTAATTTTTTGTCATCTCTTGTGGTCACTATCAAAACTGTCATAGCAGGTGAAAAAAAAAAGACTCCCAGGATACTCTTTAAAAAAGAGCGCTTGAACATTCTTAAGGGTTGCTGGTGAGTTTGAGTGGGTTTGCTGCAGCAGCCAAAGCTATGATTTGTTAGCTACTACCAGACCCACATCACCTGAAAAAGCACTTGCATTTCTTTAGTCTGCAATGCCTTTCTAGTTCCAATCCAGAATCATAGGCGTAGATGCAAGAAAGACACCCTCTTCTTCCGCCTTAGATTTGTTTTCCATAACTTAGTTTGAGATCTCTTTTTAAAAAGTCTAAAAGAACAGTGCAAAAATCAGGAGATGGAGAAGACCTATGGTCAATCACAAAATTGCAGGTTTGTTGAGCTTTTGGACAAATACATGACAACTGAAGGCTCAGTCACCATGATTAGTTACCACAGATAATGTTGGCAAAACACTTTTAATTGTTTTAAACTGACATATAAAAGCAACATTCCCTCCCTCCATCCTCTTTTCTCTTGCCTGCAACATTTTCATCTCCGCAAGAAGGAACCTCTCCATTTGGTCAGACCGTAACTTCACCAGAGGTGGTCTTTGACAACCCTTGGGAACAAACATAACTTTTCTGCTTAAAATATTAATTTGAACAAGTTAAAAAAAAACCTGACAAATGGGATAGATTCTGTATCAGAAGAAGTTTTAAAGTTGTTTCTGTAGGACCTATAATTTTCTGTAGAAACCATCCTTTCTATGAGTGTTCTATAGAGAAGGTTGTGTCAAGATCTCTATGGGAAATCTCAAATTTCAGAAGTAAAACATTTGATCTAGGCTTAAAACATAGCAGGGAAGATCTCAAGCCAGAAACTTTTTTTAAAAATTTTGCAATTTGAAAAATACATATGGCTACTTTCACATTAAATAAAGCAGTGCAAGCATGGGATTTCTTGATTAACAGAATTTTGCAGTTATTTGCCAAACAGTGAATAAGAATGGTGGCCAGATTAACATAATATGCAATAACTGCTCAGGTTAAATATGTATTTTGATATTTACATGCTGATACATTGGTGATAGACTTATTGTACTAATTCTGAACATGCATATCATTCATTTGCAGAGTCATTATGGTTCACAATATAAAACTGGATTTGAAACTTTTAAATGAAAAGTTGATTTGGGTGTCTAATGAGCCAAAGATTTCCAGCAAAACCATTAGAATGCCAAAGCCAATAACCCATGAGATAACATTTACATAGTCAGCTCGGTTATGTGAAAAAACAAACTGGGACCCAATCATGCAACTCTCATTCAGAGGAGTGAAGTCAAAGGATTATGTCTCATCAGAAAATGTTGCAAGACAGGACCAATGGTTGGGTCCAGAAATACTTTTTATCAAATGCCAGATAAAAAAAAATCACAGCCTAATAGGAGATCTATACCCATACTTCATCATCTATGTACCAGACAAAACAAATTATAGTTCTTCAGAGTTAAATAATAACCCACATTTATTGAGCACCTTTAATCTTAAGTATTGTACAGCTACATACTATATCTGAGGTTCATTCCAGCAGTACATTGCACAATTCTATGATATATATTCACGGCACTAAAACTTCTGCTACAGTATATTGGGGGTAAAAGGCAGCAGTCAGACTATGCACAACACAGAACACGCCAGTGGAAAACTTTGGACAAAGACATTCCCTCACAAAAAGTCCTCTAATCCGAGAAGACTGATCTTCAGCTATTTTTAGTTTTCCATTTGAAATATACCCTCCTCCAACCAGCAAACATACAGAAACACGCACTCACACAGTAAAATATATGGGACTCCATTCATCTGTCTAAGGAAGAAGTTGACCCTGTCAGGATTCAAACTTGTATTTCTATACCCTATAAGTAAGTTAAAAGCACAAAATCAGTAAAGGCATCCCTTGTTGTTTCATAACAAAAGACGGGTCCAATCCAGAATGGGATCTGTGCACAGAACCAATAAAGAATTAAATCTTATTTTCTTTTTATGCTGCTGGTGTATTTATAAGGAGGTTTTGCTATTTCTAGACACACATTTACGTAAGCCTAAATACATGTGCATAATCAAGCAACAACCACTGAATTTGAATTTCTCTGATAAATAAATAATCAACACTGAATAGCCAACAATGAATGACTTTAAATGAAATAAAGCACAGACAGATCGTTTTCCTTAATGTTTAATTTTCCAGATTTTGTTGGCTTGTGATTGTAATGGCAATGTTATCTATACTTATCTTTTCTATTTAATACTACTAATAAGCACCCTTATAAATATCAAGTTATTTATATGTAGATTAATATTATACATGTTTGTGCCTGTTCACTTCATTATAACAAATGAAATATTAGGCAACAAGAGATAAATCTATGATGAACCATCCCAAGATGATTTAAAACGTTCTGCACAATGTACATTACAAATTGAAAATTAATGAGGAAACTTGTTTAAAAATTGGCTTCAGTTACCCAAGGGTTTATAAAACAGTTTTAAAGTGCATGTGGAACCCACTTTTATATGCTCTAGTCCTTAGTGATAAATAAAGCACATTGCTTCTCAAAATGACTCCCAAATTAATTTTTCAGTTTTTCTGTCAGTATTAATATTATTATAGCATCCCAACAGACTAGCTTATACAATAATATTTATTTAAATTACATCCCCTGCCACAGCAAGATTAATCTTACAATATTAGTATTTGAGGTAAGTAACCCAGGATCGGGTACAGATATTGCTCGTGAATGACTGGCAGCATGAAAATTGTATATTCCACCAACACAGCGTTTTGAGTCAGATACTACACACATATGTATGTACATATGCATGCACACACGTCAAGTCCAAGTTATGTAATAAAAACTAAGTCAAAGAAAGGAGACGTCAGCTAGGATTGCAATATTTGGGAATCTTTTTTTTTTTTTTAAATACACAAATCAATAAGGGCATGACGCAAGGCCACCTAAGTCTCGGAGAGTCTTTCTTTACTTGAGTGGGTTTTGGATCAGGCCCTAGAAGACGCTGAATTGTCGGGGGAGAGGGGAATGGGTGTCATGATGGGAGGATGGTCTTGTGGTTAAAACCATTGAACTAGAACACATGAGCTCCCCATTCAATTTTTGGGGTGGCTATAGACTTTCTGCATGACCTCAGATAAGCCACTTACGAATACATTTAAGGGTTTTGCTGAATTAAGGCCCAAGTCAATATATACTCAGTATACATCTGTAGGCATGCATGGAATGAAGAAGGGCTCCTTTCAATTCTTTATGTCTGGTAGCTCATCCTTTTTTCCCAGTTGAAGTTCCTTTATGAACTCATGGCTAGCTTAGGGCTTTGGTGGCTGATTGCTTTTCCCAATTTGATTTGTGCTGGCTCTGTAAAAACATCCACATTTTTTCCAATGCTTTAGAATTACCAGATGAATAATTATCACTAGGAATATTCCTGCATCTTCCTACTATTAATTTTTTTTAGGGTGTTTTTTTTAAAGTCAGCATACTTTCCAATGACCTCTGGAAAGGTTTACTTCCTGGCTCTTGATCCTGCCTGGGTACCAGGCATCTTCTTCCCTCTTGCTCAGTGGGAAACTTCAGCCTCTCAACTTTCCCTTCCCCTTCTGTAGACTATATTGCCAGGAAACGAAAGCACTATTTCTTCAGACCAGAGTAGGATACCATTTCTTTGAACAGTACCTTATCTCAGGAACAGTCCCACTGAAGTCAGCAGGGTTACTTGTGCAGTAAGATACTATTTGGCCTTTAATCAATATACATCACTTTCCTGATAATTTTGTCTAGGCTCCAACCAGCAGTTGCAACAGCAAATTGAACCAAATATTTATCCACATAAAAAATACAGCATCATAAAACAAACGGCAACATACACAGATGTTCTCCACTTATAAAAGTTTAAGAGCATAGAACTTTTGTAACATAGTTCTCTGTTTAAAAGACTGGCTGGGACTCAAGTAATAGTTTACTGGGCATGCACTGGAAAGGTCTTTTTTTTTCTTTATTAAATTTTAATTTAGAAGTGAAGTATTAGTGTTTAAAATGATAATCTAATGAAAGTGTTATAATCAAGCTCATTGTATTTTTGGGTGGGAAGGGAAGGTGAGGAATGTGCTTGTTAGTGAATATCTATTTAAAGAAATGTTGAGAACTTTCACAGTGAAAGGAATGGTTGATAAATGGTAGTTAGAACAAGAAAAGTGCTTGTTCATTGAACAAAGCAGTGTGTAATTTATTTTACTTCATTAGAAGCTGAATTCTTTTAACACTGATAGAAATTAAAATGCTCTGAAACTAATTATTGTAAGTATGTTTAATCATAGCTTTGAAGTTACTTTCAGAATAGTGCTCTACTTCAGATTAAATTATATATATTTGCCATTCACTGTAACCATCCAGAACCAGGGCAGAAGAAGAGCTGCACAATAAACTGAAGTGTTTAAAGAAAAGAAAGGGGTTTTCTGTTTGTGTCCCTTTTGTTTTGTTTTGTTTTTGCCTCAGTTCTTCAGAAATGTTTCCATATTCACATCTTGTTACTAACCTACCAGACCCATGAAAAAACCTAATTAAAAGTTAATACTCAGCATAAAACAAAACAATATAGTCGGTGTATACTATAACACTAATGGACAAAACGCATGCAAAGAGGTAAGAGAACAGGAAATAAGCAGATAAATAAACTAATACAAAGTAACAAAGTCCTGACTGAAATTTAGGAACCTACATTTAAAGATTGTAAAGTGTTCAGTAAAGAGGCACCAGTAGTTATATTTTGCATTCTTTTGACAGCTACCTGAGAGAGAGAGAAGTGTTCTAGTATTCCAACTACTGGACAGGGAGCCAGGGATCTCTGGATTTTAGCTTCAAAGCTAGCATTGACTGTGCATATGTACAAGCAATTCACAGGGACACTATTAACTCAAAATCTAGCCAATCTAGAAAAAAACAACACAAGAATAAAAAGTTTCAGACATTGCACATACTCTTCAGTACCCTTGCCAATTTTGATGGTTTTCCAATCACATTTTCTATTTTATTTTTAAATATATATTTCCTCTCTTCTCTTCATAGGCACAACACCCACACAAGCAGCGTAGGAAGATGTCTATTTGACCATCCACAGAGAAAAAACAGCAAAACTGTCAATTCTTTCACATGTAAAACTCGAAGTAAAGAAAAATAGTCATTTCTTCTAGTCGGTCTCATTTCTGATAATTGTGGATGTTACTGGTAACAGCAGGTAAAATACTTAGTGGTAGAAATGTAATTTTTAATTGATAGTGACCCTTTTACCACACTGCCTTGATTTTCCCCATCTTTAAAATAGGGACAGCATTTCACTGGAATGTTGTGAAGATTAATAATATTTTTCATATTGCACAGATGTGAATTAAGTATTATATAAGTATTACTTATGTTGCATTTGTGCACGTCTACAACCCCCCCAAAAACTGGAAGTGTTCCATGCTGGAAGATATTTGAGGTATGGAGTGAAACTGGTAGGCTAACACCGCTGGCAGCCTATCTACCTACCTGTTCTTGCAGCAGCAACCATTACATAATCTCTTTGTTCCGAAATCTATTACTGAACATGGATAGGAGGTTCCCACTAGTTTTTACATGGTTTGCAATGGCGCTAACTAATTTCATGTTGAATGACATGGGAACATCACTACGCAAACAAGCAATAATTTATTTCTGGTTTGGGGGGAAGAAAAGAGTGAGCTGATCAAATACAGGGCCTTCTTGACACACACATAGTAGGACCCCCATAATGAGAGGGGGAAAAAAGGAGCAAGAGGGCAGACAAACTCAGCTACTACTCATCAACATATGGAAACCAGGGGGATAGCCCCAGTCTTCACTGAAAAGCATTGGGAAAGTGTATACATAGTTTTCATCTGTTTTCATGACTTCCCATACAAGTGTGACGACTTTAATGGCTTGAAACAATGGCTCTCCTGGTCCCGTTCTGATTTTTTGTGGTGCATCCTGTGAATTGAGTATTTGTCATACAAGATGATTAGGTGGAAAAAAACATATTCAGCCACCTAAAACTACAATTTCGTAGTGATGGTGACTGTTGAAACACCTTCCCATCAAAGTGAGCATTTTTCATTTTATAATATGGATTTCCTTGTAAATGTATAAGAAGTCTTTTTTCATGCTTGCCAAAATCTATCAAAGCTGCACGCAACATAAACTTCATAGATTTTGAGGAGCCTTGTCCCATTTTTAAATTATCTGTAGTCTTAAATGGATATACATTGACCGCTGAGTGAAAAGAAACATTTATATGTTCATTTTTGTGACTCAACAGCACTGCACACAAGCATGTTGACATACCAAACCTACTAAAGGCGCAAATCCTGCAAGGTGGTGATCGTTCTCCGTTCAGTGGCTTCAGTGGGAATTAAGAGAAGTAAGATTTATACATAAAGTAGCCCAAAGTTACTGCTTCCCCTTTCGCTCGCCCACTTAACATCAGTTGATGTGACAAGGGTCCTAGAAAATAACCATGGCAGCATTACTGTGGTACAACTGACCTGGACCATATTTGACCATGGAGGCCCTGATACGCTACGGTTAGCTCTTACCACATTGGTCACTCACTGATCTCCAGTCTATCATAACAATGACCTGCTTTATATCCCATGGCTTGCTAAGGCATTATGGCCATCCTGTTGCCATTTTAGCTCCTCCATAGCATTCAATATTTCCTTCATTAGAGTCCTCTCCCTCACACACATTTGTTGGTTCTCCTGTCTCTAGTGTTATCAATCATACATCTTTCTCTATCCTAGGGTTAAGCATCTAGTGTGTGATATTGTCCTCTCTGAACCGGTTCATTAGGATGCTAACACACTGTTGTATAGTTCAGTTTCTGTGGACTGGAGCATACTAAAGGGATTTCATGCTGTATTGCTAGTGTTATGTAATTATAGCACTAAGTGATTAAAAAAATGGCACTTTTTCAGAAAAAGTTTAGGGGGTTGTTTGTTTTAACGTTATTTAAAGCACTTTTCCTTTGGAATTTATGGAAGCAGGGATTCACGTCAGAAATGAGATGACCATAAGTAAGCAGTGGAGTAAATCTGTGATGTCAAACAGTGATAAGTTAAAAGTTTCTTTATTTTGAGGAGAGTAGAGGGAAAATGTATCAAGCAAATGCAGACGAGGGTGGAAGCATCAGTATGTTTATCTCACAAACATATGTTGATGCTTCGTAATTGGTAGAGACATTAATACTTTCTTAACTATAAATGGAAAGGTGCCATTGCATCCTCTGCACTTTTCTTTTACTTTTTTTTTTTGTTTTTTTTTTGCTTCCCCATGTAAAACACATTTTGACACATCCACATAAAATCAATTCCGTCTCTGCCCTGCCCACCAAACTACCCACATCCCCAGAATCAAGGCATCTTTCCCACTTGCCAACTGGCAAAGTTTTGTTTGGTTTTGTTTTAATATATCAATTAAAAAAACTCTTTGGGCAAAATCAGCTTTGTCTATCAGTAAGGTCTCATAGGAATAAAGCAACAAGAGTGAGAAAAATATTGACAATCAAATTTAAGACCATGTAAAAACAAAACAAAACAGGTTTATTACAGGCAGAAATGCCTCATATTGGGGAGTACTGCATGCTCTCAAATGGAGAGAAATGAGGTTCTACATTTCAAATACTCATTTATTCAAAGTTTAAATTAGTTTATGAACTACAAATTGACAGGTTTTACTTTCCAATACTCTCTAACTATTTATGTCAAAGGTGTAATAAAATGTAACATGGTAGCATCTCCCGTGCAAACACAAACTGCTAAATAAAAACCCAGCTGAAGGCCATTTCTTGTGGGTCATATAATTGGAAATATAGTGTTTATTGAGGTGCTGATCTTTAAGCATCTGAAACTCACACAGCTATGCTTCTTTACCAACATTTACAATATTTATGTCCTAGTTTTATTGCTTCCATCCACTGTTTTGCGATTAGCAATACATACATAAAATATGTCACATTTTATGTGTCTGCATTATGTGGATCTAGGATGTAACTATAATGTGTATTTAAAGAATAACTAAGATATCATTTTCAGTTACCAGTTATTCCTAACATTCTATATAAAAGCTAGTTTCTGGTGCATGAATTTTAGATGGTTTAATCGTAGTCGGGTTTTAATGCAAATAGTGGTTTGGAAAAACTTAAAGGTTTATGTCTGGATTGCTTCAAAAGCAAAACTGCATAGCTTTATTCCCTTTTTTACAGAAGCAGATTCACTGGATGACTGTCTGGCTGGACTTACAAAGTTGCAATATAAAATAAATACTACCAGTCAGTTTCTATGCTAACTAAAGGACTGCAGATTATGAAAGAGTCCATAGGCACAATAATATATTTTATTAATGTGAATCTATACCATCAAAGATTTCCCTTTGAACAATATTAGCTGGGAGACTATGAAGGAAAGAGGTTCAGGTACAGGGTACCGAGTGAGATAATCCTAATAACCCAATAGTAATTAACACACTGTGAGTGCTCAGCAAATCACGTCAGACTAGAGTAGGCATACAAAAAAGGGTTTTACCATTATGAACAATTTTCTATGTATGTATAATACAAACTATGACTGAAACAATTTTCATAATTTTCAAGGTTTTTTTCTATTGTGTATGAACCCATTGTGTTGTGATAACCTTTATAGTTACACATTAGCAAAATGCCTTGTTAAAAACACCCATTTTCATATATTCATAACTTTCTGAATTATTCCCCCTCAGGGTGGAAATTTTCTGTTCTTTTGGAATACAGTCAGCAATATTTTGCAAATTCTAAGCTTTCATGATTTTTAAGGTTTTATTCGCTTTCCTCCCCTCTTTGGGCAAAGGTACAATGATCACTATATAAACTGAAAGGCTGCTGTTCTGTTAACCCAGCCTGACTAAAAGCTATCTATAGACAAACAAGAGAGAGACGGGGGTAAAGATTCCCAGTTAAAAAAAATGTATTAGTATTAAAGCCTTGGTATAAAATGGAGTTTGTTTGCTTGTTTTAAAACCAGAACAAATAAGGAACCATTGCACTAAATAATCACCTAGGTTGATAATTCAACATTTTGAGAGCAGGACAAGGCAACACCACCTATACTACAATAGAAGTGCTTCAGAACCTCAGGAGAACCAAGGTGTTGTGCAGCTGGTGAACAAGATAATATATTCATAATATTTAACAGCATTAACAAGATGATACCATATAGAACGTGACTAACAGGTTTGGGGCTTAGAACCACATTGTATGCAACGTGTATCCATGGCACAGAGATTGAACTATGCAGTCTTTGAGATAGTCCTTCCAGAATACTGATGAGGCATGTTGGTGATCAACACTGAATTCCTCTGTTAAGCAATAAATTCAATTCAAAACAGAAAATAAGTAGCTGACTTATCAGTGCACATTTTCCTGTACAATCCGTGGGACTTAACTGAGTGTTATTTGTAATCCACCAATTCAAAAAAAGACCTTTTTTACACATATGAAATTATCCTTCAATGATACTATGAAAACTGCCGACATCTAACTTTATTTAGAAACGATAGTCATAAATACTATCATGACAAGGATAAAAATGAGGGTGGGAAAAACAACAGGAGTGCATGATCCATTAAGACAATCTGAAAGGAGGACTTGACAATTGGGATATTGGACATGATGGAAGAGTGATGCCATAAATGAATTATTTTGTTTACAAAAATTATACAAAGGGAAAAGATTGAGAGCACTATTAAGGACTGAATTGTACAACACGTGGATAAATATAAAATAGTAGAGGCCAGCCACCAGAATTTTTTTTTAAGGAAACTTGTCTCTCTAATCTGGCAGAGTTCTTTGAAAAAGTTAAGACTACAGAAGATAAGCCAACCTAGTGGAATCAATTTATTGGGATTTTGAAAATGGTTTTGACAAGGTCCCTCATAAAACCCACAACCTTTACAAGTTTGCCTGTCCTTCACCCAAGGAGCTTTTTATTTGTAGGAACTCTGTGATATTCAACAGAGTGTACTCTGCAAGCCAAGAAATCCTCTAGAAGACAGCAGGAATTTTAAAGAACCAGAACTGTACTAGACTCATTAAAGAAAATAACAATTGGGAAGGAAACTAAGCATGTATTAATAACTGATTTAGTGTGTGAAGATAAGTCATAATACAAAGGGGAGATAAGTTAACAGGGTGAATGTTTAATAATTTTGCGGAAAGTGAGTTAGTAAAGGTTGCCTATGGCACCAAAGACTTTTCTATTTCGTGAAAACAAAGGAAGGTTGTGAGGAATCCCATGGAATTTAAATTAGATATATTCTGGATATCTATATGTTGTGGACACACAGAGTTAGATTCACAAAGGGATTTAGGTTCCTTAATCTCAGCTTTAGGTGCCACTGATATTCATAAAATCCAGTTCCGCTGCCACTTAATTATATATGTGCCGAAACTCACTCAGTGCCCAAATGTTTGCAGTAAAAGGTGCTGGTTTCTTCCTCTGGGTAGACACATGGCAATCTCACTCTCGTAATTCAGACTCCTGAACCCCAGAGCAGCTCACAAACTGGGGGAAGATGGATGTTCCTCCCTTTAACGTTTTCTAGTCATGTCGAACTCCACACGAAGTGCTGTGACTGGGCCAGAGGGAGGAAGCAAGCATAAGAATAACCTGGTGGTTTGAGCATTCAGCCAGGATGTGGGAGACCCAGGATCTGGTCCCCTGCTCCAATGTCTCTATTTATCCAAAGCAGACCAGCACCCAGAGGAGAGACTGAGAGACCCATATCAGAACATTCCATAGCACAACGGGTTAGGGCAGTCAACTGAGAGGTGGCAGATTCATGGTCAATTTCTTCTCCATGTGAGGTCTAGGTAGGACTTGAACAGGATCTCCCACATCCCAAGTGAATACCCTAACCACTGGGCTAAAACCTGCGAGAGGCGTCTTGCTTCCTCCCCCTCCCGCAGCTTCTTGCTTGTAATGCCTGAATCCAGGAGAGGGTTCGAAGCCACAATAGGTATCTCCCTGTAGCCTAGCCTTGAGATGGGAAGAGCTTAGGAAACAGCCCTCTTTCTGACATCTCCCTGTAGCTAATTCACGCTGCTCCATGCTCAGTTTGCTGACTTTTGTGAATCCCATTCTTAGGAGCCAGTCTCTCTCCGTTCATTGCATAGACACCCTGAGCACCTAACTCAGCCTTTGTGAATCGCCGTAATTTTCTCGGCACCTAAAAATCAAGTGTTGTGATAATCAGCATCACAATGCAACATCTACCTCTCTTTGTGAATTTAGCCCATAGCGTCTGATCCGGAACCACAGACGTAATTTTTTTTCTTTTTTTTTATTAAAGTGGACTCAATCCTGCAAGGTGTAGAGCACATCTGAGGTGTTGAGTGTCCGCAACACTCATTGGCTTCAATGGAATCAAGAGCAAACAGCAGATCACCAGATCAAGACTCAGAATGCTACTAAACCTGAAATGGTATATTAATACAGGCAAATAGCAATCCATTCTTCAGTCCCATTTATTTTATATATGCTGCTGGATATTAGTAGTGCAGAGTCTCACTAATTCACATTAAAGACACAGTGCACAATATCAAATTTTATAAATTAGCAATTAAGTGGCTAAACAAAAATAAAACCAAGACAATGGAACACAAATGTTCTTTTTACGTTATTTATACTTAACTTTCTTAGCTTATTGGTATAATACAGAGTCTGAAATATATTTTGTAATAAAAGTATTGAAGTTTTGCAATTCTAATATCTTACAATAGCACCCTAGCAATAAATATTAGCTGTGGCAAGAAGAAAGACCATCACAGGAGACAAGCACAGTTTGCCTGCCATGACCACGCCTAAGTTCAGACTTTAAAGGATCAAGAATATATGGGGATTGCAGATGGCAGCAGATACGTCTTGCCATGACTGTCTCAATAATCTTCCCGCAAAGAGAAAAAATAGAAATAGGGTGATAGTTGTTGTTCATAGTCAACATCACTATTTAAACTGATCAATGATTTTCAAAAGCAAAAAGTAGAATATCAGCTTTCAACGCAAAAAAAAAACCTCACTACTGTGGGTGCTCAAGTTAAAAGATTTATGACAGCTTTGTATTCCTGAACAAAAGTTCTACAGTAGGTTGTCGAACAAAATTTAAAATGCTCTCTACAAGCAATTCACTCCAACAGCAAGGCTGCGTCTGACGTGCAGGGAAGAAGGGTGAGATAGGGCAGAGGAACAAACAAGCCAGGGTTCATGCTAGAGGGAGCTCCATGCTGTCCAGAGACAGAGGATGCACCAATCAACATCTCTAGCATCTATTCAATATATGCTTCATTGGGGATTCTAGAGTCTTGACCTATCGTATTGCAACATGTGTGACTTTCAGACCACACCAACTGCCACTTCTGACAACGGGCCCAGTGTGCAATTGGATGACATGGTCTAATCTCCAGTCCTCCGATTCCAAGGATCTTGATTCATAAATTCACCCCATACACAGGGGAGAAGTGTATGACTCTATACTTACAGTTACTGTCTGAGCATGACCTAATTCTGCCTACATTGTATCCAAATTTCTATTCATCTCCTCTAAAAGGGTTAGCATTAAAGATTGATGAACAAGTGATACAGCTTTGGGTAGCAAATCATTTCTATTTGGATTCTTCTCACAGTATGCTCAATTTCTTTGGGCTAGGCAGTCTGCATGAAAAAGCTATCTTACTTGGAGTCTACATTCTTACATTTAGAGATTACTGAAAGTAAGTGGAAAACATACTATATGAAAATGATAAAATCAGGAATTTTCCTTAAGGGTCAGTAAAAAAAATCCATGAGAAGTCAGTAAAAGTACTCAGTTTGTTAAGAATGAAATGTAGGGACTATGAGTTAGATCATAGGATTTATCTGAAATGGGACATTCATTTATTAAAGGGACCTAGGTATCAATGTAAAATTAAAATCACAAGGGTAAGAGGATAAGTAGGGTTAGTCAGTATATTAAAAAGAATCATTGCTGCATACACAGAAATATTGTAATCAGGCTTTGTGTTGATATTTATTCCTAGTATACATTGCTGACCGTAAAGTTTGGATAAAGCTTTTATCACCCTTCCCTTTTTAGAAATGGGGGATGTAGCGTTAGTTGTGAATATTTAGAATAGCCACTAGGGGACAGAGAGCAAGCAGGGAATAGTGTGTGTAAACAAGAAATAAAGACAGTCTTGCATTCACCCCAAACACAATGTGTTGAGTCTTGAATCTATCACAGGGTGGCTGTGGCCCCACAAGAGGGAACAGTGAAGATAACTGCTTGTATGCAAGGCTCAGGTAGGGTAGGCTGCATTAGTTCCTTCTGGCAATGTCAAAGATTGTTTGGGTGAAATCTACCATGCTTTCTCATATTCTCAAAAGTTTGCATCATAGTAGAACATAAAATGTGAAAAAATTATTTTAAAAAAATTAGCATTGTAATTTTATTATTTGAATTAATGAACACTTGGTAACTGGAAGCTCAAAATCATAGTAATAGTCAATTATGCAGGTAACTGGGATTTGAAATTAAGTATCTAGGGGGTTTTCATATCCACTGAACAGAAGAGAGGAGAAGGTATTCAATTTTTAGTGAGATGTTTTCCCTACTAGAGATCAGAGAAGAAATTACTCTCTGTAATCCTGTTTATATGACCATGTATAAATACAGTACTCTGAAATGCAATAGCACATCATCAATTTCCACCCTCTCATACCAAGCTGCCTTCAATCTATCTGAACTCAACAAGCTATACAGGAACATTAAAATACTGAAAAGAATGTTTGTTTTTTTTTAAAGGCCTAGAATATTGTTTACTTACTAACCCCAGCAAAATCCCCTTCCAGAAAGACACTCCTAGATGCACTTTGGAGATTTTAGCTCAACACATAGCAACCCTTCATTAATGAGGAAACTGACAAATGTGCAAGTTCAACTGTCATCTCTTCTCCTTCCCATGGTTCCTTCATGTTCTTTGCTAATAAGTGTCAAGAATTTAACAGCGTTTCTACTTACATCATTCAAAATGGCTTTTGGTAAGACAAATGTCTCTCTTAGTGTTTCATGCCATGATATGTCATAGAATGGCAATATGTAACACGACAAGGTCTATTCATTTCCGCATCTCTAGTTCTTTAAACACTTGCATTGATTAAAATGGTTTTGTGAAATTCTGATACCTAATTAACATATTTGGTTGTTAGAAATAAAGTGCAGATGCCATTCTGCTACTAGAGTGTGGTACTCTTTCCATCATATTAATCTGCTCTAACAAGAAAAAATTGGAAAGTTTCTTAATGTTTGAAAAGCAATGACCAATCTATAGGACAGGTTTAGAGACACATGAAAACATATCCACAGCAGACCCAAATACAGACCAGTGGAAGTTAGAGATAACATTTTTCAAAAAACCGTCTGTTAATTTTGTATGTCCAACTTCAAGGTTATAAACTGCCTAGATCCTAATGCAATCACAAGGAGGTGAAGGTTTCCTCACCTCTGAAAATCAAGCCTAGACGTCCAAATCTGTGTGCCCATCATTTATGGGTGGTTTTTTTTTAAATTTAATTTGAATTGTTTTAAAGAAGAGATGAGTAGAGTGAGCATGGAGGAGGAGAAAGGCCGTGCTATCTTTTGATAATTTGCCATAGTGGATTGTCACATTGCAGAAAAGGTTTAGGAAAGGATGTGAACATCATTCTCCTGGCTGCAGGGTCTCCTGTGTTGTAGATTACGTCCTCCAGGAAGTTCAGAGATACTGAACTTTCTGTACACTCATGCAGTCTTTGGTTTCCTATGACATACTTACTGCTGGGGAGCAGAAATGAAGAAACCCAGTATAGGGGAGTCAGAGGCTGCAGCTACTCAAAGTAATAAGAAGTTTTATTACCTCGTTGCTGTACAGAATTTCTGTTCATAAAAAAAGGATTATCCAGACACTGGTCTGCTTGTCAGTAAGATACTACAATTCCCTCTCTAGCTAGAGAGAGCATCTAGCTAGAACCTCAAGAAAAGGCAGACTTGCAAACAAAAATTGTCAACTTCTAATATTGTACTAACTTGTTTGGTATCTTCTGTGGGACAAAGGCGCAGAGAGAGCAAATGCATATCCCAGTCCTGCTTCTGATTCACTCATTCCTATTTTTTGTTTCATTACAATAGCACGTAGGAGCACCAGTCACACTCCAGGATACCGTTGTGCTAGGAACACACAGGCAATCCTGGCCCCAACAAAGCTCACAATCTACAGGTAAGTATAAAACAAGAGACACTGCATCTCTTTCCCTGCTCAGGATCAGGGTGTACATGAAATATTGTCAGAGATATCCAAGTACTTTTCCATGTGCAGGAGAAAAGATCCATGTGTAGAGATCCTCCTATCTACAAATCTAAGAGTGAGATGATCTGGGCCAGTGTTTTCTAATGCTTTATCCAGTCTAACTGCATCTCTCCGGGAAAGGGCATGAAGCCATTTCTCTCATGAAAACATTCTATAGTCTTTAGAAATGCTTATAGGGTTGAAAAGTTATAGACCTCAGTCAACCAAAAAAATCTGTAACAAACTTAGCCTAAAATTTTACACCTCCTTTCAGCTCTTCATTCCAAATAAGCATTCTCTTTTCTTGGTGTGTGCATCCTTCAAATTATTGTTTGCTTAGCCAGGTAATACAACCCTGATCGTTATATTGCTGTAGCACTTTGGGACCCCCAAGCATAAACATGACTTTATTGTGCTAGCCACTGTAGAAACAATTCCAAAATGTCCCTGCCCCAAGGAACTTAAAATCTAAACAAACACCTTGCTTGCTTCCTCAATCTTTTATCACTGACAATATTCCCGACCCTTAAGCATTATCATATTTAATATTAAAAATCCCAGCTCCCATTGAATTGTTAGCACATTGGGAGCAGCGCAGAGGCAGCGCGGCTTATTCATTGACCACTACTGGAGCCATGGGGAACATGTCCAGGATCTTCAATGCATGTGTGGCAACCGTTACCCTTTAGGAACAGATTGACTCTCCCAGGAGCATCAATGCAAGAGGAGCAGGGTGTAATTTCCTCCCCTTTCCCTTCTTATAGAAAGATGGGAAACTTGCTTGGGGTTCCAGTGATGTCCCAACTCCTCCATGCCATCCCCAAAGTGGTTCCCACAGAACCATAAAAAACCCGCAGCTTCCTTGGAAGCCCTCACAGACCCAGAGCCAGCAGAAACAAACAAGCTCCAGTTCTCCAATTCCCCTACCCCTGACATCATAGCAGGCATGTGCCCTTTATCAGCCCCTTTGCTCTCCAATCTCTCCAGCTGCAGTTAATGGACTTTTCTGTTGACATTTACTGTTATCCATTTGTTCTTGGTCAGCAGACTTTGCACCCGATCCTTACCTTCAACTCTTTCTCCACTCTCTCCCTGAGCTGATAACCTTTAAATAGCCTTACACTATCATATTACCACAAATCTGTCCTTGAAACACGCCTCCACCAACTCTCCACACCCTACCTATCTGAGCACAAGAACTAAGCACACATAACATGTCTTTCACGGATTCATTTTGTTTAAATTAAAAACCAGAAAACTTTTATAATATATGCATTCACTTGGGAGAAAGCAAGCATGTGAGCCTGGGATCATTCATATCCTTATGTGCACATCTTGATGATGGCTAGAACTCCACGGCCTTACTTGCTCAATCCTTGCCTGCCGCTGCCCCCACATCTCTCAGCCTATCATTTGCTGCATCTTGTCCAAAACTTCAGCTTGTACGCATGTCGGGACAGACTTTGCTATATGTCTGGCTCACACCTCTCGCCTATCAGGTGTTCAGTGAATATTTTTTTAAATGACCATGTGAACTCCACATTCCTTCTACATCGTTCTGGTACAAGGTGCCCAGAATTGAAAGCACTAGTCCATGTACGGTCATGCCACAGGGTGTACTGAGAGCGGCTATTATTCCCCATCTCAGCAGCATGAAGCCGCTGTTTGTCCCTATGAGGATCCAGTGGATTCTTCTTTCCAAAAGTTCTCAAACCCTTTGTCCTGCGCTTTCACTTTAAAGTTCCCCAAGAACTCATGAAGCTGAGAGACCCAAAAGACTGTCACTATCATAGTTGTTTATTTTAGCGCTATAGAAAGAATACTATCGTAGTACGAAAACCGTTACATGATACCAGAGTATGTCCATAAATTAAATTCAGGTTATTTTCTGCAACAAAATGCACATGGATTCAAGGAATGTAAGGAAAGTGCAGTTTGGAGGGCTAGGGGAGGGGGAAATCACGATTAAGGGTACAAATTAGATCTAGCCAAAAAGAACACAATGCACATTAAATCAAGTGTGCAAACATTTTTCCCCTATCATCACACCTCCTTAAATATATAGCTTTGTTTTTATTACTGGTTTATACAGACATCCAACCTGAATTTGATCTTGTTTCCTGTTAAATTGGCAATAACCTTTTACAGAAATAGCCTAAAATTAAGCCATTGTGTTTATAATTGTGAGTTTTCAATTCCTTTCCAGATATTCTTCCCTGAGACTACAAGCAAATTTTCTCGGAATCCAATTTAAAGAGTAATTAGTAAAATGTATTAAAACAAATTAAATTGATCCACCCTGATTTGTCAATACTATTCAGCTGTAGCTGTCATTTAAAGGTCACTCATAGATAATCAGCTGTATAGCATCAGCATAAACTTGCCACATCGTATTTCTATTGCAGTAGCTAACCTATATGAATACTGAAGTGCTGCACTCTCTATTTGCTTGTCTATTCACTGCAGCACCATTTCCTCATGAGCAGTAAAATCAATTCCAAGAAAACTTTACAGAAACGGTTGGCTGGGAACCAGCTTTGTATAGATTTGGATTTGACCTTGCTCTTTTCAGGTCTATGAAGATAGAGAGCAATTCTCTCACTCTCTACCTTAGGTTAATAAAGCTGTACTACCTGACTTTTTCAACACAATCTTTTCTTATAATATATGCCATTCAACAGAACACAACTCTACATTCTTCTTTAATATATTAAACACTTTCAAACTACTAAACATGTTATACTAAAAAATTGGGTTTTCAAAATAAAATAGCCGTACACAATATGAGAACACGCTTCTCTCCAGTTAAACTCTGACAGATACTTGATTCACATTGAAGAGATCTTTCCTATAGCCCACCCTCCTAGAGCCCACAAGTCAATGTCTCTAGAAAAGGTTCTCAAATTTTAGTAGTCATTTACTCCTTGCAATGCTTGAAAGAAAAAATCCTATATACTTATATGGGTAATTGCAAAACAGACATTACTCTAATCCCAGTTTTGTTTATACTCTATAGAATTTTTTTGTTGTGGAAGTTACGGGAAAATTAAATTCATTTGCACTCAGGGCACCTATACATGAGCTTTCTCCAAAAAGTTTCATTCTGAGATCCTCATTCAATATTGCAGATTGCTGAGTTGATCAAGTAAGATTTAGTATTCAACACTGTATTGTAGCAGATAAACCTTTAGCTGAGTTTCATAATTTCCCTCTTGTATGAAGTCTAAATTATGTATTTCTTCAACAGAAATTCTTGTTTCTCACTAAAAAACATACACCCTGCCCCATCCCCCCCAAAAACTAAAAAGTTATTTTGTTTTTTTCAGAAAAGCAATAAGAAAAGGCAACAACTTGTCATTTTCTTCCAAAACTTTTGTCACCCATAATTACACACTGCATTTTGAGTCAGAGCTATATCCATCAACTTAGGTATCAAGTTCACAATCATTCTGACAACTTTTCACTTTTACATATATCATATAGTAGCACAAGGCTGACCAGAGGTTCAAAAAAAAATCCCCCCAATGCACTCTAGGAACAAACTCTGATTTATTGAATGTAAGTGCTAGTAATGACTTAGTCTGGGTGAAAGAAGTCTATTATCCTCCAACCATAGATCAAGTGGCTTTCATTTCGGTTATCTACAGCATGTCAGGTAACCCACAGTCAGAACAGAACACTAAATTCATGCCAGGGTTAATAAAACTTTGTAGTGAGCGAAAATGATAGACAAGGTCTTGATTGTAACATGCAAGATGGCAATTTCTGTATAAGTGCTTGAAACTATATTTCAAAGAGAAACTTGAGCTGAAAAGAAAGCATTAAACAGAAGTGGATATAGCACAGAGAAGTATTGGTACCTCTTTTATCACTGTAAAACCAACCAACCTTTATAAAGCCTAAAATAATCAAGAAAGATGTATATATTGATAATGAATTGCCAACACGTTTCAATATATTCATTTTAAAAATAATGCTTTTTTCAGCACACACAGGTAATGTTCAGTACCACTTCTGGGAATTTGTGCTTTTACCATGAAAGTTTCTGAATCAAACAAGCAAGCTCCATTATTTTAAAAGATAATTCCAAAAAACTAATCACCAGGAAAACCTGAAACAAAAGGGGTGAAAGAAAATGAGAACACTAAAAACAAATTAATTATACTTTTCTAATGACAGCTTTTTAAAAATGTCGCCATGCCATGCAGACCCCAAACAGCAAACCCGGCAGTGAGAAATTACTTGTTATTTCTGAATTGTCTTGAAATCAACATTCCTTTTGTCCATGATCCCAAATGAAAACTAACAGTCAAAACAAGGAAACTATCAGCAAAACAGAGAACCATGGTAGATAAACATATGTGGTGGGGATGGGAGCGAGGGGAGGGAGGGAAATTACACATCTGGAATTTTCATTGCAGAAGAACCTCAGTGAAGTACAAAAAAAATTAAAAATCTTTGATTTTAGGCCTTATCTTCACTCAGAATTTTAGGGAACTCTCTAATCAATGGCCTCCTTCTGATGTTAGCGAAGGTAGAAGCACTAATTCAACTCAGCTGACATCACTAATAGCCGCTGCCGCCTCCCCCCCACACACACCACCATGAAAGTGGGTTCTGGGGAAGAGTTAAGAGTCAGTCTTTCCTTCTGCTGAAGCAAAAGTTTTCCCTCCAACCCCTACGCTTAGGGTAAGTGGTTGGTGTTTAATCCTAGGTGATTGCATTGACATATAACTGCTGGAAATACTGTGATGTTCACTGGCCATTGCATTTTTGGTTTTGTTCAGGTCCAACTTGAATTGCAACTGAATTTCACATGTTCCAATACATTCTGTTGCAACTTTGAGTGGACACAGTCTTTGCAGAAGGTACATTTATTCAGCAATTTTTACTTTGCTCATATACAAAAAGGGAATTAATTTCCCTAAGGTACAGACAGAAAGAAATGATTCCTGCTCTGAAGAGCTCATAGTCCAAGACATAAACATCCATAGATCAGGGCCTTTAGATTTGAACGCATTGGACATATTCTTCTCTTTATTTTTTATGCAGATTTACCTATAGTTTGTTTTGCAATCAACTTGATATGGCAACTTGATATGGTTCCAAACCAAGAAACTGTCTTGTCATTATGACTTTAAGGAGACAAAGCCACAACGATATATGTTTAACTTTGACACCGTAGCCCTTTTATTTTTGGGTGAGGCTAAAATTAAAAACCTCAAGAGATAGCTAAGAAACCTTTTTCACTAAGACCTTTGGATTTCAATAGAGCTGGTGCAGGTGTATACCAGTGTAACTGGATGCAAACTTTGGACCGGTCTCTCTAAATAGAAAATTAGAGTTGATAAACCTTTTGGAGGAGAGAATTATTGTGTATGCTACTTAGGCCACAATGTGTTAAATTAGTCCCAAACTCCAGTTATGCAAATCAACAAGAAACTTACATTTTTATTTTGAAATAGGTCCATAGCTGTTATGAAGTGCGTATAGTGCCAAATGGTACAAAACACGTTCTGCTGCACAGATCTCCAACCTCAGTAAGGGCGGGAGTGCAGATTACAGACACTGAGTAGAAGAGAGGAATTGCAAGGAGAGCTTTGAAGAAACCACCATAGAGCACCAGGAGCATGAGAGCAGGGAGACTGTATCAGAAGTCAGGGGCAATATGATGGAAGGCATGAAAGTGGGAAGAGGAGATTTATGGACTGGGAGAAGGGGACTCGGTGATAACAGAGACATAGGTGGGGATATCATTATGCAAGGGCTCTTAGGTGAGACAAATGTTTAATTTGATACAGCATGATACTGGAAACCAACAGAAGGATTCAAGGTGGGGGTACATACCATACTCAGAATGTTATTTGAAACCATGAGAAGAAATGAAAATGCTGAGAAAAGAGAGGAGAAGGGCTCCTGTAGACAGAACTTTGAAAGACAACAGGCAGAGGAAGGAAAGAGTGTGGAGAACCAACAAAGTAAATGGTGAAGGGCAGTCGGCAGGAGAGAAGCAGAAGAGCTTGGTCTTAGAAATGGAAACACAGGCAAAATGAGCATTATTTTCCTGTGTATCCTCATTTGCCTGTTGACATCTTTCAAGTTCTGTTCCTCTCTTGATCTTTTCTCAGCATTTTTATCTGAGGTTGACAGTGCAGCAGGACATACTAACTAGGAGCATCAAAGGAAACCAGTATCAAGGATGATGATACAGGAGTGCACTTTCCATTTAGAAAGTGAGTGTCAATAGAGGGGAGAAAAAGCTTGGAGGAGTCCAAATAAAAGGGAGAAGCCACATAAAAAGGGATCAAGGATGGGAGATGCAAAAGACACAGTTAAAACAGCAGAAGTAGACAGTATCTACCAGGTGAAAAAAGGAGAGGGCAGAGACAGGACAATAGCAATTTCGAGACATGTTGGATTAAAAGAAGGGTGTCTACACAGAACCTTATTTAAAATTTTCATTGTGTAGACAAATTCTACCTCTTCATATTTGAACAGTCTTTGAGGGGAGCTACACTAAAATAAGCTTGAAAGAGCTGCAAGTTTCATAAATACAATTTTCAGGATTGTTTTCAAGATGAAGCAAAGACAAATGCAAAATTGGTTGAAGTGTATTACTTGCCCACTACTTCTGAAACAGCAAAATTGTGCTTACTTCTATTGCTGCACACAACATTGAATTTATTAGTCTGCTGCCAGGTTTCCATCCCATATTGTTCATCACTGAAGTGTAAAACTACTGAATGCATTCCAATGTGATTTTAATCAGATTACAGAATAAATTCCAAACTGATGTGATCAAATGGCTTTAATTGTGGCAAAACTCAAGTTTACTACTGCTTCCCAATATTTAGCACACAAAAAAATGGAACTACAGCATGTGATACTGGTCTCTGTGCGTGACTTGGCTCAACCTCACAACAATGTGCCTATTTCAATCATTGGTACAAATACTGTAGACTCCCTCTCTGGGATTACATGAATAAACAATGCAAGTCTTAATAGTAAGTGGACACTTCATAAAATGCTCAGCTTGAATCATCTGTTAGTTTTTAATGAGGGAATGCACAAAATCAGATTGGTTTCATAATACAAAATAGGATAGCTATCTCTATCCTATTTACACAAACCCCTGTTGATTCCGATGCAGATAAATAGCTTTACATTGTATACTTCACATTTTTGCACACTGGAAAATGAAGATGTTATGGATTTCTAATTGCAATGCTAAAAAGCTGTCACTCCAAAAACTGAGCAGTGGTGACAACATGTTTATTGAGCTACTATAGGCAGTAGCATTTAGTATATGGTCAAATATTAGAAACAACAACAACACACAGGGAAGAGATTGTCTTCATCATTTAAAGGGCCACATTCTCCAATTCACTAAGTCCCCTTTGTGCCACAGCTAGTGGCTGGAGACAGAGTGGAGAATTCCTCCACAGCAAGGGAATGCTCTGCTAGTGGAAAGCAGACAGAGATGCTGCTGCTGCTGCCTCTTGGATCTGCCACCCTCCATGCTCCTGGCATAAGAAGAGGGAGGGCATGTCAGGGACATTCACGAGGCCACAACAAGGACAGGATGGAGAGAAAAGAGATTACGGCACAACAGAGCTCTGATCGTATACTGGTGTAAGGTCCCTGCCCGAGGGCCTAACATGCACCGATGCTAAGGTGCCTCTAAATCGAATGCTGCAACTGGCTCCCTATAGATATCCCTTTTCCTCCCATGCAAGCGGAGAATCAGGGCCCATATCTTCACTCTGTAGTCAATGGTTCAACAGTAGAGGAGAATAATTCCCTGCATTGCAGGAATTTGTGAGTGAAATGCCATGGCCTATATTATATAGGAGGTCAGAATACAGGCCTATGGGGGTCCCGTCTGGCCTTATGCATCTATGTATTATCATCTTTTGATGCCCCCCCCGCCAAAAAAAAAATTACAAAATAATATAAGCTGCTCACCAACACTGTAGTTCTAAAAAGTGTTCTTATAAACAGACTGGATTTAAAACAAACCTGTATTTTGAATCCTATCGGACAGATGGGAAACATCACTGAGTATGCAATGTTTCCCCAACACTGGCCATGTTCAAAAAGAAAATGCTATGAAGTTGGACTGCCCAAGAGACAAACGGTAGATAATCACCTTGTAGAGGTGATCTTTTAAATAAAAGTGTACATGTGCTGTAAAGAGGTTACTTAAGAAAGCAGGTTGCCAGCTGAAAGTGAGCTATATAGGTTTCAATACTGGCCAAATGATATGGGAGGAAATTTGTACGTAAAGAAAGTCTGGCTAATGATCCCAAGGTGAATGAGCCTTTGGGTTTTTTGCCACATAAGTATCCTTTTTGACTGAGACGTCTTCAAATATCAAAATAAGCATATGATAAGAACCTAGATAGATTAGCGTATATAGACGCTATAACAGGCATATCCAGCTTTGAACAATGTTAAGAGTTTTGTATTTGTGAAGAGAAGATTGGGTCATTCAGGTTAGAATCCTCCTTCTCCTTAGCTACTCATATTTTATCCCAGACATGTTTCTTAATACACAATCGAAGACAAAGGTAGTTGTACAATCATAATTGTTCATAAACTAGCTGATTGCATGTGTCAGCTTTAAAAAGAACAGAGGAAAAAAAAGTGGGTGCTGCAGTTCAGAGAGAAGACAGGCCACAATCTGAACCTTTGGTGGACACACACACATGCACACACAAACACAAAGAATTATCTTGCATGCTGACAAGAACAAGTTTAATGAGGAAAGACTAATATAATCAGACAACTTTTGCAACTCTAGTTGAAAAAGAAGGCTGTCAAGTTTACAAGAAGGACATTTGTGTGGGTGCAATGGTTGTTTTTATTATAAGAAATGTATTTAGGGAAATGGTTGCATAAGGAGAAAAAAATACTGATTCATCATCTTTGAGTTGGTTACACATGTCCACTGATATATGGCTCATTAGTATCCAGGATGCTAAGCACACAAAATAGAAAGCCTCTGTCATGGATGGTCACAAGATTGCTTTTAAAGTTAAGGAAAAATATTTGTCAAACAAAGCCTCAAACATAGTTGTAGGCATTACAAATTTTATTCTTGGAGTATTACAGCTGTAAGTGTCCACCTGTCTTGCAGGGCATTTCTTGCCAGGTAAGGAGAATCCCATTGACTAATACCAACTGCCTATAAACACATAGGCATCTAATTTGGAATGTTGCTTCTGAAAGGCTGTATGGCAAAGTGGATGAGATTTGGCTGTGTTATATTAGAAACCTAGGTTCTAGCCCCAGCTGTGGCTGAAGTGACCTTGTTCAAGTTCTCATTATTTTAGCCAGCCTCCTGAAGTAGCAGAATGTGCCCTTCATAAACTAAGGAAGGCCTCAGACATTTTTGTGAAGGTTCACAGACAGCAGAAGAGCTGAAAATAGGACTTATGACAACTGTTTTCTCAAATATACAGGAAGTTTGCCACCACAGCTGGTGCTACATTGCAAGCAGAGACCTAACAGGAGTGACCAACAGGTGTAAGCCTGCCCACAGGCCAACAAGCATATCTCTCTTGTAGCTGGCTGCTAACGGTTAATCTCATCATTCTATTAAGGGATCGGATGGGAATTACTGGCAAGGGTCACTCAAAAGGGGGTACAAAGTAGAAATAGGCCTCTTCTTGCACCTGCCCCCTCCTGTTGCACCATGCTTTGATTTGTTTTTAACTGACAAAATGAGTTACCGAAGGGCCATTCAAAGGTTTGTTGAATAAATACAATCAGATCTTAATTCTGTATAGGCCTAACTTGTTTTTCTTCTCTTAATGTCATCAATTAACACAAAGAGGAACCAAAATACGACCGTCTCAGCTTCTTTATAGCACTGCTTTAAACAGCTACTCCTTTATATAGTAGACTCCTACAGAAACACATCATGCTCAAACGGCTCAGAAGCACCTGCTTCCCAGTTAGCCAACTCATGTGGCCAAATGCCTTTGATTAAACGTCATGGCTACACTGACGTAAACATTACTTCCCTCTTTTACCAAGTGATTAGCAACGTAGAATATTGCCTGCTTAAGACTCTGTGACACAAACGTGTAGGAGCAGGTCCAGGGGGAAAAAAGCCTCATGGGATTCCCACAAAACGTTCTATGCAGAAAGCAGAGTATATCTCCTCCAGTCCATGGTGTAATGAGCTGGAGTTCCACTCCCATAGCCCAATGGATCTTGCAGAAGCGACACCAGAAAAATTGGGATCAAAGCACAGACTCAAGGAAGCACCAGAAGAATAGACCAGTAATAGATATCACAGTAGGTTCTAAGGGTGTGGGTGGGCGTGGTATTGTTCTTCAGAGGAGATGGATCACAGGTACACTAGTGTAAAAGTATAGAAATAATTGTTAAGAAATGGCAAAGACTGCACAAAAGAAGCCATTTACACTGTGTAGGAAATTGTATTGGTCCTACAAAACCCATGTAGAATGTTACATATTATGAGTGCCATCTACTGACACCTTGCCTAGATTACACTATTCCTTCACCCAGGTGTCACTCTTACAAAAGAGGGATTGGTGGAGTCTAGTTGTTGAGAAAAAGAGTCATAGGAATAGTTAGGGCAGCTGGGTAGAAACTGCACTGGGTCTAGCACACTATAATTTGGCTCCAAGTGAAGACGATAAGTTATCCTCTCCCCCCCCCACCGCAACCCCTCCCAAAAAAACACAACAACCCAGAGATAAATGTAGATATCATTTACAATTTCAGAGGCTTAACTAAATCTTTCAGAAATGCCTGTCCAAAGAAGGTTTTGTAGTTATACAGATCCACAGCAACATAGGAATAATTCAGGGTACAATTTACACGAAAAGACAGAAGCACCCACGATAGGTCTCTGTACTTCTATCTTAAGCCCCTATCACAGTGGGAACTAAAATATAATGAGACCAATCCATGGGAAAGAGCAGTTATTGAACTAAGGAGTATTTGTACAGAACAGGAGAAGAATTGTCATTTTCAGCTAAATGAATCCTGCTAAGGTCTGGTGCAGATGTAAAGACAACAGCGTGGCTAAGGGTGATCTAATTTCTATGGCAGAAATATTATCAAAACAACTAACATCTTAAATTAGTGAAGAACTACAAGCATCTTTTCTTTACTTTTATTTCTATTTCTTTGCCTCTACATTTTCATCTTCTTCCTACAGTTTTTATTTTTAGCATCTCTATGGCAATGACAGCAGAAGAAAAAATTAAATATCCTTTAAATTAAAAAAAAAAACCACAAATACCTCAGAAAACTGTGTAAGAGTCAACATAAGGCAACATCCTATTCTATAATTATGTAAAGTTAATAACTAGCATGCATTGTGCAAGCCTATATTTGCAAACATTTAAAAATACTCAGAACAACACTTCTAAAAATATAATGTAAAAACAGTATTTGAAAAAGGAATTCATAGGGACATATTCCATTCCACTGACATCAGTCCAGATTTATACCAGTATAACTGACAGCAGAATTTAGAATCATAGAATATTAGAGTTGGAAGGGAGAGGTCAACTACTCCAACCCTCTGGTCAAAGCAGGACTAATTTCAGCTAAATCTTCCCAGCCAGGGCTTTGTCACGCCACAGCTTAAAAACCTCTAAAGATGGAGATTCTACCACATCCCTAGGTAACACATTCCAGTGCTTCATCACCCTCCTAGTGAAAAACGTTTTTCCTAATGTCCAACCTAGACCTCCCACACTGCAACTTGAGACCATTGCTCCTTGTTCTCTTATCTATTACAATTGAGAACAGCCTAGCTCCATCCTCCCTGGAACCCCCTTTCAGGTAGTTATCAAATCCCCCCTCATTCTTCTCTTTGGCAGACTGACCAAACCTAGTTCCCTCAGCCTCTCCTCATAAGTCTTGTGTTCCAACCCCCTAATAAATTTTGTTGTCCTCTTCTGGACTCTCTCCAACTTGTCCACTTTTTTTGTAATGGGGTGCCCAAAACTTGACACAATACCTCAAGTGCGGCCTCACCAATGCCAAATAGAGGGGAATAATCACTTCCCTCCATCAGCTAGCAATCTTCCTACTAATGCAGCCCACTATGCTATTACCCTTCTTGGCAACCAGGGCACACTGCTGACTCATATCCAGCTTCTTATCCCCTGTAACCCCCAGGTTCTTTTCTGCAGAACTGCTGCCTAGCTCACCTGTCCACAGTCTGTAGCTGTGCATGGGATTCTTCTGTCCTAAGTGAAGGACTCTGCACTTGTCCTTGTTAAACTTCATCAGATTTCTTTTGGCCCAATCCTCCAATTTGCCTAGGTCACTCTTTATGCTATTCTTACCTTCCAGGACATCTACCACTCCCCCTACCTTAGAGTCATCTGCAAACTTATTGAGGGTGCAATCCACCCCATCCTCCAGATCATAAATGAAGATGTTGAACAAAACTGGCCACAGGACTGACCCCTGGGGCACTCCACTTGTGATTGGCTGCCAGCTAGACATGGAGTCATTGATCACTACCCATTGAGCCTGATGATCTAGCCAGTTTTCTATCCATTTTATAGACCATTCATCCAACCTATATTTCTTTAACTTGCTGATAAGAATACTGTGGGCGACTGTGTCAAAAGCTTTCCTAAAGTCAAGGTATATCACATCCACTACTTCCCCCACATCCACAGAGCCAGTGGATAGAAGGCAATCATAGAAGTCAATAAAGGTTGGTCAGGAATGACTTGCCCTTCATGAATCCATGTTGACTGTTTCTGATCACCCTCCTCTCTTACAAGTGCCGTAAATTGGATACCTTGAGGACCTGCTCCATGATTTTTCCAGGGACTGAGGTGAGACTGACCGGTCTGTAGTTCCCTGGATCCTCTTTCTTCCCTTTCTTGAAGATGGGCACTATATTTGCCTTTTTCCAGTCATCAGGGACCTCCACCAATTGCCACGAGCTTTCAAAGATAATAGCCAATGGCTCTGAAATCACATCAGCTTACTCCCTCAGCACCCTAGGATGCATTACATGTGGCCCCATGGACTTGTGTATGTCCAATCTTCTAAATAGTCCTGGATCTGTTCCTTCAGCAGTGAGGGATGTTCACCACCTCCCCATTCTGTGCCACCCAGTGCAGTAGTCTGGGAGCTGACCTTGTCTGTGAAGACAGAGGCAAAAAATGCATTGAGTACCACAGCTTTCTCCACATCTTCTGTCACTAGGTTGCCTCCCCCATTCTGTAGTGGCCCACACTTTCCCTAATACTCCTCTTGTAACATACCTGTAGAGACCCTTCTTGTTCCCTTTCATGTCTCTTGCTAGATGCAACTCCATTTGCGCTTTGGCCTTCCTGATTTCATTCCTGCATGTTCAAGCAGTATTTTTATAATCCTTTCTAGTCATCTGACCAAACTTTCACGTCTTGTAAGTTTCTTTTTTTGCCTTTAAGCTCACAAAAGAGTTATTTGTTAAGCCAAGCTGGGCACCTACCGTATTTGCTATTTTTTCTGCACATTGGGATGCTTTGTTCCTGCGCCCTCAATAAAGTTTCTCTAAAATACTGCCATCTCACTTGGATTCCTTTCCCCCTCATATTACCTTCCCAGGGGATCTTGTCCATAAGCTCCCTGAGGGAGTCAGTCTGCTTTTCTGAAGTTCATGGTCCGTATCCTCCTGTTCTCCTTTCTTCCTTTTGTCAGGATCCTGAACTCAACCATCTCATGGGCACTACTGCCTAGGTTTGCACCCACTTCTACTTCCCCTACCAAATCCTCCTTGTTTGTGAGCAGCAGGTCAAGAGCAGCACGGCCCCTAGCTGCTTGCTCCAGCACTTGCACCAGGAAGTTATCCGCAACACTCTCCAAAAACTTTCTGGATTGTTTGTGCTCTGCTGTATTGCTCTTCCAGCAGATGTCAGGGTGATTGAAGTCCCCCATGAGAACCAGGCCCAGTGAACTGGAAACTTTCCCTAGTTGACTGAAGAAAGCCTCATCCTCCTGGTCTGGTGGTCTATAACAGACACCCACCACCACATCACCCTTATTGTTCTTGATTCTAAGCTTAACCCAGAGACTCTGAACTGGCTTATCTCCAGTTTCACACTGGAGTGCAGAGCATAGTGCTCTCTTACACACAGTGCAACTCCTCTACCCTTTCGCCCCTGCTTGTCCTTCCTGAACAGTTTATGCCCATCTGTGACAGTGCTTCAGTTTTGTGAGTTACTCCACCCAGTCTCAGTTATTCCAGTCACGTCATCATTTCTTGACTACGCCAGGACTTCCAATTCCTCCTGCTTGTTTCCCAGGCTTCTTGAATTTGGGTATAGGCACTTCAGATAGCTAGCCAATTGCCCTACTTTCTCAGTACGAATCAGGAGGCCTCCCCTGTCGCACCCTCCTTCTTCTGCTTTGTTGTGGTGTCCTACTTCCCCACTTACCTTCAGGCTTAGGTCCCCATCCCCATCAAACCTAGTTTAAAGCCCTCCTCACTAGTTACTGAGAACTATATCTTATGGTTTATGGTGTATAAATACACATTTGGATGATTTCTGAATTAAATATTGCTAAGCTTCTTGTGTTATAGAGGCACTGGTCATGGCCTCAAAGTTAAGGCTGAGTTTTGCATTTAAAGTGAAGTGAGAAGCATACGACCTCTTGTCCCTACATACACTGCTTTAATAGTAATGGAGAAAAATACATATAGTGGTTTGTATGAAAAAGCAAATGACGCAGCTAGAGAACACCCAAGAAACTGTTAAAAGAAGATTGACACACCCTTACCAAAGGCTGACATTCTCTAATAGTTTCTGATAAGCATGTGCTGCTTTCTGCACATAAACCTCAATTGCTGCAGCTCAAGAATCTTGACTCTAGACACAACTCAGAATGTTTAGAGCTTCTGATTGACATCATTATATTCTCCCTCCACTGAATCAAGTATCCCTGAATCTAAACTTTTACTCCAAACTCTTAAACACATCTTGAAAGATTCAATGCACATTATACTAGGGACACTGTTAATAAACCTCTCATATCAATGTGAGTTAAGAACACAATATGCCAGGTTTAGTACTTAATCTACCATTATGTTTCTTTTATATTTGGGAGAAAGAGGTGGGTGTTTATAAGGGATTACTCTTTTTGTCCCTCGCCTCAATTTTCAAATGATTGAACATTTTTCACAGTTGGGGGCTTACAATCAGACACCTATATCCATAGTTACAGATTGAAGTTGGCCTGTTTTCAGAGCTACCGAGCACTGACAACCACCTTGGTTTCAGGTGCCTAAATATGGATTTAGGTACCTAACTATCTAGGTACTAACTAGGTAACTACCTAAACTAAGTTTCTAACTAACTTAGCAAATGTTGGCCACATCCTTTAGTTGAACTAGTCACATCGACCATTGGTTGAACATTTACATAGAAGAAGAGTGTTTTATTTATCCTTGAAAATAAAATGGTTTTATCCTGTAATTACTGTATGTAAATAAAATGTATATTATATCTGGAAAAGTTTTGCATATGTATAGACAAATGTTGTTGCACATGTGTAATGAGGACCCGATCAAAGTGCATATTGTTTCAATAGGTCCAATATTTTCCCTTTCTCATGTGTCTGTGCATTCCAAACTAGCAATATAAAAAAGCCCTCAATTTGTTTTTGCAAATTCTTATTCAAAAGTAACATGCTTGTAAATATTTTCTTCTTAAATTGCGTAAATAAAATGGTCACTGGGCAAGCTTTTAAGACACGTTTCAAGCCCCACAGAATTTATATTGCTAAACTACCACAGAAAAAGCAGGGCTTCTAACAGAAGTGCTGATGACATGATCAGAGCAGAATGAAATAGCAGTATCAATCTAATAGACGAATAACTGTTAGCCTATTGGACATCACTAGTGACAAATTTTCAACCCATGGCTAATACGGCTTACTCAATTAACCTGCTGAAATGAGAATTTCCTGAGCTTAGTAATAAGGCAAAAAGCATTGTTTCCAAGTAAAAGGAACTCTGGGATGCATGTGTCAAGGAGTTCAGGAACCAATACAATATATTTCCTGAGTCATCTCCAGAAAACTCAATATATTGAATAACTGTCACTGAGTATACAGTTCCAAACTTTTTTTTCAAATTCACAATATAGGTCTTATAATTTTAGCAACCCACCTCTGATTATTTTGTTACTAGACTAAGAAGCTAACAAAATGACAAGAGATCCACATTCCTTTAAGAGATAAAACTGATCACTTTCTCATGTATTAAATTATTCTTAAGTTGTTAAAGTATAAACTCATCAGACATTTTTCGGGTCACAATCTAATTTGAGAGGCCTGGGACACATTTGAAAGGTCTGACTGTTCTTGTACAGATACATGATCCATCTATATTGAGCAAGAGCAGTTTATCTTCTTCTCCAGATGAGCTGTCAACATGCTTTCTTACATTAATAACCGCAGCATGGTGCAAGTTTGATAAGCCTGTGGACAACACCATCTCAGTCCTTCTTTTAGATAGTCTCACTGCTCCATTGCTTCCCCTCTCTGTGCAAGTTGCTTCCTTTTTTTAAACTGTTAGTTTAAAACATTCCTATTACAATGCAATGGAACATGGGCCAAATCTTGTTTGCTTTTTTCACAAGCATTATTCCACTTCTTGAGATGCAAGCAGTGACACTAATCAGTGTTATGCATTCAGACCAATATAATGAGAGCAGTGTTTTCTAGATGCTTGATGCTCCTAAATAAGTAGGAAAGGGAATGTTAGGCAAGAAGCAATGAAACCCACATATCCACGTTACAAGAAGTCATCAGCCAAGCAGGAGGAAGAATGAGTGGCTATGGGCAGTCAGGAAGGAACGGCAGTTTCCCTACCATTGAAAAATTCCTAGCTGCTATAAATCATAGACATTCAGTAGCTGAGCAGTTGCAAGTGGCAGGGTTCCCACCCAACAGCTCACCAAGTTGGCATGAGGGAATCAATGCCAATAATTTGAGGAGTGAACTCTCATGATGGGAAGTTTGTTGGGTGATTCTGCAGTTGACAGGGTTGACAGATTGGAGAGAAGAACCTCTTTGGGGTTGAGGCTACAACTTTGATCCAACCATGTTCTGAGGATAGGGTGACAATATGTTCCCAAAGGGAAAATGGGATACCACGTGGGGCCAGGCCAAGCTGCATGCCCCTGCCGCCCACCCATGCAGGGCTGGCCCAGGCTGAGCCGTTTGCCCCCGGCACCCGCCCGTGCGAGACTGGCATCACCACTAGCCCTCCTTCACATTCCTCTGCACCCCACTAGAGGTCGAACCCCACTTTTTTGTAAAAGCTGGACATTTGTCCCATTTGCTCTTGACAACTGATTGTCAATTTTGGCCCAAAAAACAAGTCAGGATGGCTAAGACAGGGCTTAAAAAAGGACTGTCTTGGCCAAAATGGAATGTATGGTCACCCTAGATATTACAGGTGTCTGACCAGCGTTTTCTAAGTCGTCTTATGAAAGGGGCAGATTTCCCGAATGTCTCCATGTCCGAAGGAAAAAATAAGTGTTAAATGTTGGAATATCTGCAGATAAAGTTTAATTCTGATACCATCTTATATTAAATTGAAGTTTGAGGAGGTTATGTGCACAGGGAACACAATGATAAAAAACAAAATGTAAAGAATGGGGGAGCAGCAGCCTTTATCATGTGGTGATACCCTGCTGAATTTCTTGAGCACGTGTCCCACATCAAGTAAAAATAACAAATGGGCAAGTTCAGGCCTGCTAATTTAGGAAATCACTTGAAGGGTGTCTATTGAGGAGTTAGCCTTAATGATATCTGTGACCGTTTTATTTGCCTGTTTAAAATAAACATTGTCTGTGTCCTCTTCTGCTGACTCTTACTCCCACTCCTAGACCACACAGGTTCATTTAACAACTGACAGCCCGACACATTCTGACATCTAATCAACTTGCTGAGGTTCATTACATTCAAAAAGAATTCCACTGTTCCAAAAAAGTGACTGGAAATTAGCATTTTCAATAGGCCTTATAAACTTGCTTTCATGTTTAAATCTATAAAAAACTGAGAGATTCTGAAATCTTAAATACATACTTTGTTGAAAGTCAGATGGGTAAAATACCATTGTCCTCAAGAGACATACTAGGTATGTTTTGGCTTTGGGTTGAGTTAAGTAAGTGTGTTCTTTATATTATCTACCAATATATCCAGTGTTGTTTTAAGCAATGATGCTAAAATCAGTTTCCTTAAAAGATTGAGGTCTACTAGATCTCACTGTAGGAAAACTTTCCAGATGTCCAATTTAAATTGTCGTTTCTTCTCAGTTTAATCTCATACCACATTACACATTAAACATTCTCTCCTCTCCTATAGGTCCCTCAAACACTAGTAGATGGAAATGTCACTTCTTATATGTTTCTTCAAAGGACAAAGCACAGGATTGGGAGCCAGGAAATAAGTTCTAATCACGGTTCTGACAGACTTCTTGTGTGATGCTAGCAAGTCACTTAACTACTTTGGTACTCAATTTCCATCTCTCTGAAATACTTCCTCCATGTGTGTCACAGGAATGTTGTGAGGCTTATATCAATGAATATTTGTACAGTGTTTGAGACCTTGTATGGAAAGAGAAACACAGGAACAAAGAATTATTATTTATCAATGTTTAGCTAAGTTATGTGAATGTACTGAAAATGTGTATCGAACAGACCCCATTGAAGAATATAGGGCTAAGATCTGCCATAAAAGTCCTGTCCTATTATGCCAGATTTTTCTCCCTCCCCTCCCCCCCAGCTTTTAAATCTTCACACAGTTGTAAGATTTTGCTCACTATTAAAGATTTATTCATCTGAACATACGAGAAGCATAGTGATCTGCTTTTGGAAGCATTATTTAAACAATACATACTGTATGAGCAGTATGACTGAAATGTAGCTACTTTGGAGGTGGAATGCAGTAGACACAGTAGCACACAGGAGAGCTGCAATGGAGGGGATATTTGGGTAAGGAGAGCTGGAATCCCTCTACTTTCATGAAAGGTGCTATGGGACCTCTAATATTCATGAAGAGCAGACAGGACATTATTTTAAGACTATATAGTGAACTGATCGGTACTCAGTGTATCTATTCTGGAAGGATTAATGCCTGGGTTACACCTTACAAAAATCAGACAATTTATACTGCCATACTACATACATCCACTTGTTTTGATACTATGGACAGTAAGAGGGCTGAACCCTGCCCATTCAGCTCTGTTGCACCATCTTTCTGGCATTTAGACTTTCTCCTCAGTTTCATACATTTCACTTGCATTCAACTGTAGCTTAAATGCATGTATATGTTTAGAATTATGTTTGCAGAGTACCATAATGAACAATTTTGTTTCTGAAAAATAAATGGGGAAAAAAAATCAGTGGGTAGCATACCTCCCAACATTTCAAGTCTCTAAAGCGGAACAATTGCATCCAATCCCTGTGGAGCCATCCCACTGAAGCTGCTGGGCGCAGCACATTGCCCACCAACTCTGTACCATACCTAGCCCACCTATCCAGGTGCAGCGTCACTCCGCATCCCTGAGCATGCCTAATGGGCTGAGTGTTTCCTAGAGCAACAGAAGCCGCTGCCTTCCTTAGCTCCACGCCTGCCAACGGTATGCAGTGGGTGCATCGGGTGCCACTGAATGCGGGAAATGTTCTACTTTACCTGGTAGATGGGGCTGGAGGGTGTCAAAGCGGGAGAGTCCTGCAAAACCTGGGACTTTTGGCAGGTATGGGCCGCAACTGAATTTTACTCAGTTAGAATTTTTCAAGCCACTGCACAAGAGTGCTACATAGACAATGTGATTTTTTCATCTTTTTTTTTGGTTTGTTTCTTTGTTTAAGATGGCAATGTATTTTGTCTAAGGAATTTCCTTATACTAGGAAAATTACTACCTGGAATAGAGACACTGTAGCTGCTCCAGCATAAGCCAGAAGGGGATCTCTGATGAAAAAGGGTCATGTCAATCTCTCAGCAATCCCTGACTGCTAAAATGTTCCCTTGGGGCCACGGATAATTTGATTGTAAGATTGAGAAACCTTCTGGCCACTAATTTGTGGCAGAAGCTGGGCCAACCACAAGCTTTTCCTAGGATTGGAAAACACAAAAGGTGGTTTAAAGCAACCTTTACTCTTAGGCTTATCCCAGACCAGCTCAGCCAGACCAAGGAGTCTAGCCTGGTGTTTCTCATAGTACTAGCCCCTTCACTTTGAGTTTGTCTACACTTTGAGTTTGTCTACACTGCTCTTTACACCCATGGGCACTACATGGGTGTAAAGAGCAGTGCACACCAAAGCGCTGCACTGTAACTCCCCTGAGCGGAGGCTGTGGGCACAAACTAAAAGGTTTCCAGTTTACACTAATGTAATCTTCTTCAAACAGGCCAAATTTAATGCAAACTGAGAACCTTTTATTTCACACCACTGGGTCCACACGGAAGACTTACAGCACACCATTTTGGTGTGCACTGTTATTCACCCACATAGTCCAAACTGAAGGGTAGTGTAGATATAGCCTTTGTATATGGTAATACATGCATCCTTGTCTATCTGACTATTTCAAATACTATGCTTAATGACAATAATTATTCATAAAACACCCTTGGCAATTCAAAATTATCACTGAATTCTTCTAAACAATATTTGTTCAAACACCAGAAATATTATATTACTTATCTAACACTTAAAAGCAAATAAATTAGTCTAATGAACAACACAAAATAAAACACAAATAAACACATTCACATATTTACATAGCCAGATTAAATATAAGACCGTTAAGAGAAACAGAGTATGCCAAGTCACTTGTTTACATCAAAGCTGTTAAAATTTCATTACATCTATACTCCCAGTAAGGGAAGTATAGTTAACTCCTTCTCCAAAAGAAAGTCTTCTATTAACTTCGACTTCACTGCTCTACTTTATTGCCAGTCATTGGAATGACATATATCTTGATTTATTTAGTGGTATGTATGTATCATCACGGTGTCTGGGTACATAATAGTTTAAAAAGCAAGCAACATAGTAACCGATGTTAACGAGAGAGCACAAAGAACCTCACTTCCTGCACCACATCAATCCATCAGAAGAAAACCCTTCCTCATGGCATTTTATAGTCAAATCAATAATATCACACAAATGTGTGATTGAAACTGTGCACCACATATGGTGTTCTGAGTGCCCAATATGTTGTGTTAATTAAAGGAGAAGGAAAAAATCCCCACTAAAGATGCTGAGCCTTCTAAACACAGCTTGCTCACGGAGAAAAGAAAATGTCAATCATGAAAGCAATAATATAAACTTAGCTATTCATTTAAAATAGGGAAACCTGCAGCCTGATTGGTCCACAGTCGGGATGATATTTCAGAAGTAATTTTATTTACCAACCACATAAAATATAATCTCCAGGCACTTCTCACAGGTAAAGCAAATTAACTTCCCAGAAAGCAAGATTTCCTCATTTGTAAAAACTTCTACCAGAAAAGCTGATTAAGAAATTTCAAAACATATTGAACTCTTCCCTTGGGCTATGGTGTCCTCTTTGATACATCTTCCTCTATTGTCTGGGTTTACTGGCTTGTATTAATGACTTCCACATTGGACTTTTATTTTTCTTTAAATCAGAATCAAGCTACCTACCATAATTGGTGCATCACTAAGCTACTCCAAGCAGCTAGGAATGACAGTACTAAAAAAGGCTACTACATTCCTCTTTTAACCCGTTTTTCCCTCCCTCCTTTCCTGAGAGCCCATAGCTGTTCACTGTGCCTCCTCAACTGTTTTTCAGTTGTAGCAAAGAAAAGATGGATGGGGTTCTCTCCACCTTCTCCAGTGTGTTTGTGTGTGTGTGGAGGGGGGGAGAATCAATCAAACTTATTTGAAAAAATTCTGATTCAGGTTTCCAACTTTCAAAAGATGAATGAAAGTGTATGTCCTCTATTTAGCTAATAAATGACAACATCAAGAACGCCGAGGTGTTTAATGCCTATATTGCTTCAGTCTTCATTAAGAAAGTTAATGGGAACCAGATTCTTAACACATTTAGTTTTCACAATAAGGGAAAAGGAACACAAACCAAAATAGGTAAAGAACAGGTTCAAGAATATTTAGAGGAGTTAAATGTATTCAGGTCAGAAGGGCCTGATGAAATTCACCCTAGAGTACTCAAGGATCTAGCTCAGGGGTCTCAAACTCGCGGCCCGCGGGCCAACTGCGGCCCTCGGGACAATAGTTTGCGGCCCCCACCTCAATATCAAAGTTTAATGTTAGTGCGGCCCGAGTTTGATACGAATGGCACTTTTCAGTGTTGTGTGCGGAGCTGAATGAACCTACCAATCACGGTGGGGTATATTGCTCTCGGAGGCGGGACATCAGCCGGGCTTATTGCAAACTTGCGCCATTACCCCGGGCTCAGAAGCGGAGGCGGCCGCGGAAATTGCTGCTCAGTGGGACAGAAAAAAAAGCGGAAAAGACGCATCGGCTAAACACTGAAACAGTGACACCAAGTGGAATTATATATTACACAGCCCCAAACATGTCTTTTTCAAAGCCTGCAGTGAAGAGAAAGGTTGGTGATGAGCACAGACAATTTCAGGAAAAGTGGGAAGTGCAATATTTCTTTGTTGAGCACAGGGGCATCCCGACGTGTCTTATTTGCACAGAGAAAGTTGCGGTGCACAAAGAATACAATTTGAAACGTCATTACACAACTAGACATGCTGAGGAGTATGCAAAATACCAGGGAGATGAGAGAGCAAACCGGGTTGCTAATCTTAAAACATATCTACTGAGGCAACAAGATTTCTTTAAGAAAGCAACCAAAGAGAATGATGCAGCAGTCGAAGCTAGCTACGTGGTTGGTGAGATGATTGCTAAAGCAGGAAAGCCATTCAAAGAAGGTGAATTTGTAAAAAAGTGCATATTACAGGCTGCAAGTATTGTCTGTCCAGAAAAGAAAGGTCAGTTTAGCAACATCAGCCTTTCTGCCAACACCGTAGCAGAGCGCATTTCTGACCTGTCAAGTGACATTTATGATCAACTGTGTGAGAAAGCAAAATGTTTCAGTGTATACTCAGTCGCTCTTGATGAGACCACAGACATCACCGACACTGCCCAGCTCGCAATCTATGTTCGTGGTGTTGATGACAATTTTGAAGTCATAGAGGAGTTGCTCACAGTGATTGCAATGCATGGCCAGACCACCGCTCAGGAGATATTTCACCAGCTGTGTGATGCCATTGAGAATGCCGATTTGCCTTGGAGGAGGTTTGTTGGAATAACAACTGATGGAGCGCCATCAATGACAGGGAGGAAAAATGGACTGGTGGCACTTGTTCAAAAAAAACTGGAAGAGGAAGGTGTGGAGGAGGCCATTGCTCTGCACTGCATTATCCATCAGCAGGCCCTTTGCAGCAAATGCCTGAAGTTTGACAATGTGATGTCTTTCGTTGTCAAATGCATCAACCAAATCAGATCCAGGGGCTTAAAGCATAGAAGGTTTCGTGCTTTTTTAGAGGAAATGGAGTCAGAATATGGGGATGTGCTCTACTTCACCGAGGTACGTTGGCTCAGCAGGGGAAACATATTGAAGAGATTTTTTGAGTTGAGAGCGGATGTGAAAGCCTTCATGGAGAAAGATGGGGTTGCTGTTCCTGTGCTAAGTGATCCAAAATGGCTCATGGACTTAGCTTTTCTTGTTGATATCACACATGAGCTTAATGTACTGAACAAGAAGTTACAAGGCCAGGGGCAACTTGTCAGTGCTGTCTATGACAACGTGAGAGCATTCTCTACAAAACTTCTGTTATGGAAAGCCCAGCTTTCTCAGACAAACCTTTGCCATTTCCCAGCATGCAAGGCACTCATGGATGCAGGCACACCATTCAGTGGTGAGGAGTATGTGGATGTCATTTTGAAGCTACAGGAGGAATTTGATCACAGATTTGCAGACTTCAAGACGCACAGAGCCACATTTCAAATTTTTGCGGACCCCTTCTCCTTTGATGTGCAAGATGGCCCTCCTGTGCTTCAAATGGAGCTCATTGACCTGCAGTGCAACTCTGAACTCAAAGCCAAGTTCAGGGAGGTGAGTGAAAAAGCAGACAAGCTCAGGCAATTTTTTGAGAGAATTGCCCCCCAGCTTCCCTGAGCTTTCCCGAATGTTCAAGCGGACCATGTGTCTTTTTGGGAGCACATACTTTTGCGAAAAGCTCTTCTCTACCTTGAACTTCAATAAGTCCAAGTACAGGTCCAGACTTACTGATGAGCATCTTCAAGCCCTACTGAGGGTCTCAACTGTTTCCTCCCTTAAGCCAAATGTGGCTCGGCTATGCAAGAGTAAGCGCTACCAGATCTCTAGCAGCAAGAAGTAGGCTGAAGAAGCCAAGTTCAAAACAGTTTATGTTCAATGTTCCATTCATGTTCAGAGAGTTAAATGTTAAAGAACTGTTAATACAGACATTTGAATCTGAATAATAATAATTACATTTCACTAGTCAGCAACTATATGTGGTTTCTTCAGTCTTCTATATCTGCTGTATTATTATTATTAACATTTTCATTTTCATTTTATTTATTTATTACTGATTGATTTATTTTTTTCTTATGGATTTGTTAATTTATTTTTATTTTTTAACACAAAATAAGATGAAAAAATAAAGACATTTGATAACATTGGAATGTTTTTGTAAGAGCTTTTCTTGTGGAAAACCTGATGCGGCCCAGCCTCACCCAGACTCTACCTCCAGCGGCCCCCGGGTAAATTGAGTTTGAGACCCCTGATCTAGCTGAAGCAATCTCAGAAGGGTTGGCAATTATCTTTGAGAACTCATAGAGGATGGTTGAGTTTACAGAAGACTAGAGAAGGGCAAATATAGCTCTTACCTTTAAAAATGGGAACAAAGCACCCAAGGAATTATAGACCGGTCAGCCTAACTTTGAAACCTGGAAAGATACTGGAACAAATTAATAAGCAATCAATTTGTAGGCACCTAGAGAATAATAGCATTATAAGGAATAGCCAGTATGGCTTTGTCAAAAACAAATCATGCCAAACCAACCTAATTTCTTTCTTTCACAGTGTTACTGGCCAGAGGTGCTGGGTGGTAGATGGGAAGATGGGGAAATCAGTAAATCTGATGTATCTTGATTTTAGTAAGGCTTTTTGCAGTCCCACATGACATAGACTCATAGACTCATAGGTCAGAAGGGACCAATATGATCATCTAGTCTGACCTCCCGCACAAGGCAGGCCACAAAACCCTACCCATACACATTTATAACAACCCCGAACCCATGACCGAGTTGTTGAAATCCTCAAAAATGAGATTTGAAGACCTCAAGCTGCAGGGAATCCACCAGCAAGCGACCCATGCCCCATGCTGCAGAGGAAGGCGAAAAACCTCCGTGGCCCCTGCCAATCCGCCCGGAGGAAAATTCCTTCCCGACCCCAAGTATGGCGATCAGCTAAACCCTGAGCATGTGGGCAAGACTCACCAGCCAGCACCCAAAAAAGATTTCTCTGCAGTAACTCAGTTCCCATCCCATCCAGCATTCCCACAGACCATTGAGCAGACTTATCTGCCGATAATCCAAAATCAATTGCTCAAATTAAACTATCCCATCATAACATCCCCTCCATATACTTATCAAGCTTAGTCTTAAAGCCAGATAAGTCATTTGCCCCCACTACTTCCTTCGGAAGGCTATTCCAGAACTTCACTCCCCTAATGGTTAGAAACCTTCGTCTAATTTCTAGTCTAAATTTCCTAATATCCAATTTGTACCCATTCGTCCTCGTGCCTATATTAGTACTAAACTTAAACAATTCCTCTCCCTCCCTAACGTTAATCCCCCTGATATATTTATATAGAGCAAGCATATCCCCCCGGAGCCTTCTTTTGGCCAGGCTAAACAAGCCAAGCTCTTTGAGTCTCATTTCATAAGGCAGATTTTCCATTCCTCGGATCATCCTAGTAGCCCGTCTCTGAACCTGTTCCAGTTTGAATTCATCCTTCTTAAACATGGGACACCAAAACTGCACACAATATTCCAGGTGGGGTCTCACCAGCGCCGTATATAACGGCACTAACACCTCCTTCTCCTTGCTGGAAATACCTCGTCTGATGCATCCTAAAACCGCATTTGCTTTTTTAACAGCCATATCACATTGGCGGCTCATAGTCATCCTGCTATCAACCAATACCCCAAGGTCCTTCTCCTCCTCCGTCGTTTCCAACTGATGCATCCCCAACGTATATGTAAAATTCTTATTATTAATCCCTAAGTGCATGACCTTGCACTTTTCACTATTATATTTCATCCGATTACTATTGCTCCAGTGTACAAGGTGGTCCAGATCTTCCTGAATAGCATCCCGGTCCTTCTCCGTGTTAGCAATACCCCCCAGCTTCGTGTCATCCGCAAATTTTATTAACACATTCTCGCTCTTTGTGCCAAGATCAGTTATAAAAAGGTTAAATAAGGTCGGTCCAAGAACCGATCCTTGAGGGACTCCGCTAGTAACCTCCTTCCAGCCTGACAGTTCACCCTTCAGCACGACACGCTGTAGTCTCCCCTTTAACCAGTTCCTTATCCACCTTACAACTTTCACATTCATCCCCATCTTTTCCAATTTAACTAACAGTTCCCCATGCGGAACCGTGTCAAACGCCTTACTGAAGTCGAGGTAAATTAGATCTACCGCATTGCCCTTGTCTAAGTAATCCGTCACCTTCTCAAAGAAGGAGATCAGGTTGGTTTGGCACGATCTACCTTTAGTAAATCCATGTTGCAATTTGTCCCAATTACCATTGACCTCCATGTCCTTAACTACTTTCTCCCTTAAAATTTTTTCCAAGACCTTACACACGACAGACGTCAAGCTAACAGGCCTATAATTACCCGGATCACTTTTATTCCCTTTCTTAAAAATAGGAACTACGTTAGCAATTCTCCAGTCGTACGGCACAACCCCCGAGTTTACCGATTGCTTAAAAATTCTCGCTAACGGGCTCGCAATTTCACGCGCCAGCTCCTTTAATATCCTCGGGTGGAGATTGTCCGGTCCCTCCGATTTTGTCCCATCAAGCTGTTCAAGTTTGGCCTCTACCTCAGATACGGTAATATCCACCACCACATCCAGATTCCCGTTCGTCATCCCTCCATCATCCCTAAATTCCTCACTAGTCTTATTAAAGACCGAGGCAAAGTACTTATTTAGATATTGGGCCATGCCTAGGTTATCCTTAACCTCCGTTCCATCCTCAGCGTATAGCGGCCCCACTTCTTCTTTCTTTGTTTTCTTCTTATTTATGTGACATCCTTATATGTAGATTAGAGAAATGTGGTCTAGATTAAATTACAATAAAATGGGTGACCAACTGATAGAAGAACCATATTCAAAATAGTAAATGTTTCTCTGTGAAACTGGGAGGGTATATTTGGTGGGGTCCTGGGTCTGGTGCTATTCAGTATTTTCATTCATGACTTGGATAATGGGGGGGAAAGTATCCCTGTAAAATGTTTAGTGACACCAAGGTGGGAGGAGTGGCAAGCTCTTTGGAGGACAAAATTAGAATTCAAAACAACTTTGACAGATTGGAGAATTTGCCTGAAATCAACAAGCTGAAATTTAATAAAGACAAGTGTACAGTATTTCATACAGCAAGCAAAAATACTACAAAATAGACAATATTTGGGTATGTGGTAGCATTACTGAAAAGGATCTGGGTGTTAGAGTGGATCACAGAGTGAATGAGTCAACAATGGGATGCATTTGCAAAAAAGGCTAATATTCTGGGATGTATTAATGGAAGTAATGGTCCCACTCTGCTTGGCACTGCTGAGGCCTCAGCTTGTGGACTATGTCTAATTCTGGGCACCACACTTTCACAAAAATATGGAAAAAACCAGAGTCCAGAGTAGAGCAACAAAAAATGGTATAAAGTTTAGAAAACTTGACCTATGAGGAAAGGTTAACAAAACTGTACATGTTTAGTTTTCAGAAAAGTCTTGAGGAGGACCTGATAACGGTCTTCAAATATATTAAGGGCTGTTACAAAGACTGTGATCAATTGTTATCCATGCCCACTGAAAGTAGGACAAGAAGTAACAGGCTTCATCTACAATGAGAGAAATTTAGGTTAGATATGATGAAAAACTTTCTAATTATAAAGGTCTGCAATAGGCTTCCACTGATAGGCTGGGGAGCCCTCATCACTGAAAGTTTTTTAAGAACAGGTTGGACAAACACCTGTAAGGAATGGTCTAGGTTTTCTTTGTCCTGCCTCAGCAGGGGGGGAATGGACTTGATGAACTCTCAAGGTCCATTCCAGCCTTGCATTTCTATGATTCTATAATATCAAATAAATGCTACCAAAAAAACAAAAATCCAAATGGGAGTAGACAGACTGAAGAAGGAGGAAGTAGATGGCACGAGGTGGCTGAGGAAGGTAATATTCTTCCTGAGATAAAAAATGTTTACTTTTTAGAAAGTTTGTAATTCATGTTTTCTTTATGAAACTACTAGTAGTAGTTTAAAGCATCAGGGTATTTTGCATGATCATATTATTATTTTTTAAGTACAGATGCACCTAACCCCTTTACAAAAGATATGGATGGCCAGCCCACATCACAGGCCAGGATGCTATGCTGCAAGCATTCAACACTGAAAACATTGCCTATCCTTCAACGCCCTTCTCCCTCTTTCCTTCAATATAGACAAACACTCACCTTCACTGGCCTCCACTTCTTTGATCCCATGGGTGGCGGGTATAAAAGGCTTGAGGAAGCTAAGTCTCCCCAAACAACCATCGCGGGCGAAACCTCCCGCTTGGTCTCTGGCCTTCTCTCCACCTCTTCCTGCCCCCGATCCTGCCCCCCACAGAGGCAAGTGGCAGAACGGGGAGAGGAAGAGCGAGCAGTGTGTTTGGAGGGGCCTCAAAGGAAGGGGTTGAGCGAAGGCAGGCCAAGCAGTGGAGTCAGCCTCCCCAACGTCAAGAGGCACACACCACCTAGGTTTGATCCCTGGAAACATTGGAGGAATGGTGCTGCTGCAGAGAGTGGGTGGGGAGAGGTATATCCGCACACACTGTTCCTTATATATTCAGCCCAACCCAGCACAAACACAGGTCAGAAGAGGCCAGGATTTTTTTTCTGACGCAGTCTGCCCTTGTAGGACTATTTAATAATTTCAGTGAAATACTTCAGGAGACGTTACACAGGGAGGTGGCTGTTTCTCAAAAGCTTTGTGCCTCATCCTCCATTCAAGGTGTGGCAATACCCTACCTCAACAATCTTCCAATCTTTTTATTGTTTAAGTAATCCCTGGATACTATTAAAACCAGTGTTTTGTAACCTTTAGTACTTCTCCCTTTGACTTACCTAGAATCATATTAGGGTACATTCAAGCCTATTTCATGTTTTCACCAATTATTTCACGGTCTACTCAATGAACATATCAAATTAGACACTATACCATTATAAAGAGTGCAGTAATAAATGTCATTTGCTGTGTACTTGTGAAAATCAAGTACAATGATTATTTGCCTTGCAGCAGTGCTAAAATTAAAACCTGTTATGATGCAATATCAACTGCCAAAAGTGTCAGCCAAAAGTTTTTATTTTGCAATTAAAACACAGCAAAACTAGTTTGTATGATGTAGTCGTAGTGACTTGGAAGGCGAACCCAAAAGTAAGACTGATGAAACCATATTATAAACCTGACACTAATACTAGTTGATGGTTTCCCAAAATTTCACTATGTATAAAACACTGACATGCCTATGAGAAAGGAAACCATTTAAGAGAACATTTTATTATGACAATATAATCATTTTTCAATATTTTCAATGCCATTCAGACATGGCAAAGAAAACATGTTACAGTTGACATTTTTATACTCATATATAGATTGCCATAACAAAGTAATAGTTAAAATGTACTATTTATATATAATATAAGTTTATCCATAACTTGTGACATAGAAGAAAACAGGATGGAAATAACTCACTAATGTTGTAACAACTTGACTTAATGATGAGCAATGAAACATGCAACTCAATAAAATAGACACACATGATTACTACCAAAAGGAATAATTCAAATAAGCAAATATCTGTTAACAACTTAACTTGATGCTGCTACAATTCTGTGCACTAAAATTTCTTGCTCACAAAAACACTGAAGAAGCATGTCTCCGTATTAACAAAGAGGTGATATGTACATTCTTTCATAGCGGGATATCAGGAAGGTTGAGAAGCCAATAAAATTAATACCATGCCCACAATAAGACATATATGTAACAGAACTGTCACTTGTCAGTGAACAGAAAAAACTTTGAGAGGAATTTATTAAAATAGATTAAGTGGATTTTTTAAAAAAAATATATCCAAAATTTACCTTCTACCCAGCATATGAATGTTAAGGCCAAAAGGGACTACTATGACCATCTAGTCTGACTTGCAATCTCATATAACAGAGGCCATAGAATTTCACTCAGCATCCTGCATCAAGCCCATCACTTCTTGTTGAACAAGAACACATCTGCTGAAATACATCCAATTTTACCTGATCTCAGAAATGAATGACAAAAACTCCTCCAAATAGGTAAGTTTTCCTTGAAGCTGGCTGTATACTTGGTGCTGGATCAGGTCCTAACGTAGAGCTTAAATAAACAGGTTACACTCATTTTTTCTGAACTGAAGCAAATTCACATCTTACTTTCTTTTACATGCCGTAGTGCTGGCATTAAAGTGGTCCTCTGACTATGTCGGCCCCGGTTCAGCAGACACACTTGAGTAAGCACGTGTGTTGAGAAGCCAAATTTCCCACAAAGCTATTTTTGTCATTAAAGTCAATTTGATTTTTAATTGATACAAATTACATATCTTTGATTACCTATTAAGGCATGAGTAAAATTATCCGGAACAGACTTATCAATCAATGTAACAGAGTCCTTAATTTACCTATAGACTCTCATATTCATATTGAGATTTCAGGATGGCAGTAGTTGAAGGATTGAACAGGAAAATAAAAAAATAAACGTGAAGTGTTCTGAGTGACAGAAAAGTTAAAATAAACCAACCCCAATCATCTCAGTTATAAAGCTATGTTATTTCCGCACATTTAGTTACTGGTCTCCTTGGCAGGCAGTCGCCTTCTTTTAGCAGGTCAGCCTTGCACAGAGCCAAGATTAAAAACAGCTGATGTCTGCTTCTGAATTGACTTGGGAGACGTTAATTATAATAACAACAATAATTCATACAGAGTTCCTCTTATGTTATGATCAAATTCCAGAAAAGTCAATTATTTTTGGTTCCGGTTCTCTAGCCCTTTATTAGAGGAGTTCTTTTCTTAGCTCATGACTAGTGTGAAAGCACTCATGCATCTTCCTGCTTGTTACTTCATGCTCCCTGAACTCAGTGCTCCAGTATCCATGTGCATGTGGAGAGTGCTGGGTGTATGCAGTTAGTCAGGGCCTGCTACTACATACCTACTATTTGGACCGTTATGTTTGTTCAGACTGTTGCTGACTTAACGGGTTCGTGGTTATTATATGTTTGATTGACCACCTACCTGCATATGTCTTGCTTTGATTTGTGTTTCCGGATTGCTGTTCTGGGGTACATCAGAGCGTAACACTTAGTAATATACCATGCTAGAAATTAAACACACACCATGATGTCTCATGCTAAACACTTGCACCATCCATATTTTTTTTTATTGCTATCGCAATTACCGCTGCGTTTGGAAACTTTAATTGCTAATTCAAGCACTCCTGAAATTCAAGCCTTGCCCATTTTGGCAAACTGCACTTGCTTTAGCTACTGAGAGCCTAGTTCACCAGTGCATTATTGCAGTCTTATGCCAGTGTAGCTCCATTGGCAAAGTTATATCCTAAACTTTCCTGCTAACTTCAGACTTAATCAGATGCACATACATGAAATCTGTTATCAACAGCCAGGTGCTCAGATATCACAGAATATGCCCTGAGGAGAAAATCCAGATTGTATAGCTTCACATTTAAAACATGTTCATCAAACAAGGACACTCTACCAGACAAGTAGATCACATCATGGAATAGGCTATCTAAACACCTCAAGGGAACCTGCTTCAATATAAAAAACAAAAAGCAACCCTCTGACTGTACACCCCTACTTGTCACCTATTACCAACTTCCTCCGCCCTGGAATCCATACAAGATATCAAACAATTACAACCCATACTCAACGGGGAGTCCATCCTGAAATAAATCTTTCCCTAACCCTCTCTTCTGGTCTTCAAACAACCTCCAATCTCACAAAGCTCTTCATCAGAACAAAGCTCCCTACAACCAAGAACCACTAAATCCCCTCCCAGAACACACAGAATCCTAGATTTTAAGGTCAGAAGGACCCAATATGATCATCTAGTTTGACCTCCTACACAACACAGGTCACAGAACCTCACCCAACCACTCCTGTTATAGACCCCTGACCTATGACTGAGTTATTAAAGTCCTCAAGTCATGGTTTAAAGATTTTAAGATACAGAGAATCCATCAGCAAGTGAACTGTGTCCCATACTACTGAGGAAGATAAAAAACCTCCATAGCCTGTACCAATCTACTCTGGGGGAAAATTCCTTCCCAACCCCAAATATGGCCATCAGTTAAATCCTGAGCGTGGGAACAAGACTCACCAGCCAAATACCCAAGAAAGAATTCTCTGTAATAACTCAGAACCCACCCCACTTAACATCCCTTCAAAGGCCATTAACATATCTATCACCAGTAATCAAAGATCAGTCAATTGCCAAATTAGGCTGTCCCATCATACCATCCCCTCCCTACATTTATCAAGCTCAGTTTTGAAGCCAGCTGGTGTTTTGCCCCCACTGCACTCCTTGGAAGGCTATTCCACAACTTCACTCCTCTGATGATTAGAAACCTGCATCTAATTTCAAGTCTAAACTTCCCGATGGCCAGTTTATATCCATTAGTTCTTGTGTCCAAATTGGTGCTGAACTTTAAATAATTCCTCTCCCTCCCTGATATTTATCCCTCTGATGTATTTATAGAGAGCAATTATATCTCCGCTCAACCTTCTTTTGGTTAGGCTAAACAAGCCAAGCTCTTTGAGTCTCCTCTCATAAGGAAGGTTTTCCATTCCTCAGATCATCCCAGTAGCCCTTCTCTGTACCTGTACCAGTTTGAGTTCATCTTTCTTAAACCTGGGGGACCAAAACTGCACACAGTATTCCAGATGAAGTCTCACCAGCGTCTTGTATAACAGTACATGCAAAACCTGCGAGCATATCTCTTCTGCTAGGATGATCAGTGCCCCCCACAACACACCTTGGATCCTACATATCCCTATTACAAAATGTGGTACACCTCCTGTAGTGCACTCAATGCACCTGTGACAGGGTGCTGGCGGAGCACTGTGAATTAAGACAGCTCTCTGTTACTGGCACCCTAGTTAACTGGGGAACGGAACAAGCTGAGTGAGCCTGCGGGGACTGGGTGGCCCCTGAGTTAGGACTGTACCTGTAAGTTGTTGGTGGTGGGAAGACAAGCATGTAAATAAAGAGTGCAAGTGAGAGTACAAAGCTGCATCTTCATGTGGTTTCTGAGAGAAGAAGCCTGGAGCAGCTAGGAGGAAGCACGGACCCCTTTACAGCACCATCATGTGGATGAAACCCAACAATCCCTATGCTCTCGAATCAACTTACACACAAAAAAATTAAAGGACTACAAACACTACACCACCTCTCGAAGAATGCTCTTCCCACAGCACTAACTCAACATCAGACCTCAGTACTCAATGGAAACCTGCACAATGCCTTCGGAAGATGAGCCTGGCAGATAAAATTTATATCTTGCTAGATGCTAGAAGTCATGATTTTAATACAGATACTGGGTTTATTACAACACTCTGTAAGCACTAACCACCCCCACACCCACCCCCCCGCTTTTTCTGTCCCATGACTGCAGAGGTGTTAAGTAGCCCTTTCAATTTGAATCGTCTCTCAAAATGTGATAACTACTTATGCTAAACAAATAATCTGTTGCACCTTGTATTTAGCTGTGACTCTGAGTAGCTTTCCCAGATCTTACAAAGAGTCTTTGTAGCTCGAAAGCTTGTCTCTTTCACCAACAGATGTTGGTCCAATAAAAGATATTACCTCACCCATCTTGTTTCACTAATATTGTGGTGCCAACACAGCCAGAACACTTCAACCAACAATTGTTTAAATTAGTTATAGTATGGCCTCAACAAGTTGGTTGCTCCCCTCAGAAAAGAATGAAGGGTATGTCTATATTATGAAAGGAAGGTGTGAATGTAGGATGGGTTGGCATACACGTTAGCTCTAATCAAGCCAGCAAGGATAACAATAGTAGTGAAGACATGGCAGCATAGGCTTCAACTCAGGATACAACGTGAGTACAAGTCCACCTGGGATCAAACCTGTGCAGCCTTCTCCCACTACTGTTACCTATGTTAGCAAAATTAAAACTAGCATAGGTATGCCTACCTATGCTACAATCACCTCTGCTTTGTAGCGTAGGCAAACCCCAAAGGAATTGTAGACAACTTATGTGTTTGGGTTCTAGTTGCTGTCTCTGACGATGACAATGTGTCACCATATGAATGCAACTACTGGATTTAGATCCAATTTGGCAAAAGACTGGGAATTAAAAAGTTACTGATAATTTTATCTGCCTTTAAGAAAATTGGTGTATGCAGTTTTGTTGTAGCAGCGTTGGTCTCAGGGTATTAGAGAGACAAGTTGGTGAGGTAAAGTGCTCTGTGTAGCTCGAAAGCTTGCCTCTCTAAGCAACAGAAGTTGGTCCAATAAAAGGTATTGCCTCATCCACCTGGTCTCATTTGGGAACATTTTCAAGGAAGAAGATATTGTACTAGAGTTATTATTGCCAAGCATTGACAATATGCTCATCTTTGTACACAGCATGGAGAAGACAAAGTCCCTATTCTGGATTAGGAACCTCAGGAAGATCCTTACTACACAAGAAACTCACAAACTGGAAAGGAAATCTTACAAGAATGCACTTGAATGGTCACTGTTTTGTAGCTCTCAGTTGGCACTAGCACTTATTTCCCAAATGGAGGTGCCAGAATTGATAACATTTGGAAAAAGCACTTGCTTCTAAACTGGGAGCAACAAAGTCAGTATTGGTCATTCGCAGAAGACAATAAGTGGAACCTCTCACCTGCAATAAGATGTCATTTGAGCTCTTGTCCACTGGCAGGGTCAGCAGTTTAATGTTGCAACATTGGGTTTAATGATTGTGATTATAGCTTGATTATTTTCACACCTCTGGTAGGAGGTAATTAAGGTCACATCTAAATATGGTCTAGTATTAGTTTAATTTGAACTGGAAATAAAAAGTGGAAACATACAGGATCACACCAAGGAGGAGGAGATCAGATTTCGTAATTACCAGGTCAATTTTTAAAAGGCTTGTTTGTTTTTTTCCCTAAGAGACAAAACCAAAATAAGAACATCTAATCAGTACAACAGATTAAGGATGAAAAGAATCAGGACTTTAGATACAAAATGTAAAAAAAGAGCAAGAAAAAAATTAAATGTAAATTAAGTTTATTTTATTCTGGGGAAACAACTGTCCAAAAATGAGAGTAGAAATATTTAGTGCTTTTGGTTTTATTTTTATATATATATATATAGACAGAGAGAGAGAGAGGTTAAATTTTTCTTTAGTCTTCAATTATTGCCTGTATTATAGTAGCAAATAGTTTGCTAAGCTCTAGTCACACACACATAGCAAGACATTCCCAGCTCCAAAGAATTTGTAAGTTTCTCTGAATTAAGGAACAAGTTTTGTCCTCTCTTCTACAATCATGTAGGACCAAGGGATCCTAGATAAAATAGAAGTTATTTTTCGTCATCCTGGTTGTCTATAAATATTTATAAAGTGTCCATCAATATGGCATCCAAAAACATTTAATAATATCTAGTAATCAGGAGTCATTTGCAGAAGAGTGCCCATAAATGTCTAGCGTACATGAACCCCATAGGCACATAACCACAGTGTACATACACACAAACCTTGGATGCACATACTTGGAAGTGTGTTTGTAGCTGGAAAATCAGACACTTTTAAAAATAATCTGCACCAAAGTTCTTAAATAGGGTCAAAAAGTGTTTCACCGCTACTGAGTCATGAAGCTAGGTCACCAGAAAAATGTCAAAGTGCTATGGAACCACTTTTCTAAGTCTGCTCTTCTGCTTCAATCACAACTTTTACTGCTGCTGAACTGATTCTGTCCTCACAGAGTTGAGCAACCACTTTAGAAAACAGCATCTAATCCCTCAGTCTGAATCCGGAACTCAGTTATAGAATCAGAGAATCATAGAATATTAGAGTTGGAAGGGACCTCAGGAGGTATCTAGTCCAACCCCCTGCTCAAAGCAGGACTATCCTCAGCTAAATCATCCCAGCGAGGGTTTTGTCAAGCCTCAGCTTAAAAACCTCTAAAGATGGAGATGCCACCACCCCCCTAGGTAACCCATTCCAATGCTTCACCACCCTCCTAGTGAAAAACTTTTTCCTAATGTCCAACCTAGACCTCCCCCACTGCAACTTGAGACAGTTGCTCCTTGTTCTGTCATCTGCCACCGCTGAAAACAGCCTAGCTCCATCCTCCCTGGAACCCCCTTTCAGGTAGTTAAAGGCTGCTATCAAATCCTCCCTCATTCATCACTTCTTCAGACTAAACAGGTCTAGTTCTTTCAGCCTCTCCTCATAAGTCTTGTGCTCCAGCCCCCTAATCAGTTCTTGGAGAAGAAGCGGCAGGATTTCCAGAATACTGGTTCAACGTGGCAGAGGAGAGTCAGCACAGCCCAAGTGGAAAGCTACGGTAAATACACATACACAAGCTCCGGTCCAGTTCTTACAGCCGTACTCAGAGGAAAACCTTATAGAATGGTAGCCCCGCTGCAATCAGCAGAACTATTTGCAGAGTAACGTATTTTTTTAGGTGGATAAGAGTGTCAGAATCAGACCGTTACAGTCTTCCCCCCATTCACCCCAGCCCGTCAATCAATCCCAGCACATCGGAGTAAAATACATGGATAACTGCATCACTCCATTGCGTGTTTAAGGAAAGTACAAGTAACAACAATAAAATAAGCAATCAGTGAGGAGTCCCTTTCCCAGGAACTTGCCAGTGCATTTCACTCAGCACAACCAGAGAGCCTTCCTTAAAGATAAGAAAACATTGCAAAAGCTTTGCACTCCCTCACCCCCCCTTCAAATTTAGACATCTGAATAAGCGGCCTGATGTCCAGGGTGCTCAGCACCCTCTCCTGCCCCCGCTTCAGTGGAAATCAGGCCCTTCATTCAGGCCCCTAAATATGCAAATATTTTAACTGTGTTCTCAAAATGTATAGCTACACAGTTCTCCACTCTTGTAATCACACAAACTCTGAGACCTAGAATCATAGGGAGCAATGCACATGGGGTCTGTCTACACCGCAATGTAAACCTGGGCTGCAGATTAACTCCCTTTGCATCCACACATCAATTGTGCTAACCTAGGGCTCAAACTTAGGGTCCTGGACCCAGAAGGCAGGAGGGTTCGAGCCAGTGTTAAGCTGGGACCTAGGCTGAGCCCCATTGCTTTCCTAAGTGCACCCAGACCCAGCTTGACTCAGGTCTCAGAAGTCTTCTGGATGAGAATTCCTTGGGGCAACCAAGACCATATTAAAAAAAAAAGTATGTCAGCACAGTCTATCTGTTGAGACTCAAAACTCTTTAGATGAGCTGAATCAAAGGGTAAACGTGAATTTGTCGAGGGAACAGAGAGAATTACTACAGCAAATAGTAAATAGCATAGTCTTCATTTCTATAAATAGGTTTGGCAAAATTTGTTTGTATATATGATAACTTTAAATATTAAAGTTGATTTAACAAATAGCAGTGTAGTGCCCATTCCAGTAACATACAAGTAAATTCAAATTGCAACCATTTCCTACCAAGGCCCCCAACTAGACAAATCTCATTGAACCAAAGAGACTCTATAAACATAGATGAAATATGCCAGATTATAAAAGTACACCCATTGCATTTAGGAACTGTTGATGTAATAAATTCTCAAATTTGGCCATACCAAATAAATATGTACATATACTCAATTATACAAATGTATAAGGTAAGAAAGACAAAAGGTTCCCTCCAGTTCCCATTAAAGTGAAAGAAAAACTGCAATTAATTTTATTTCTAACAATATTGGAAGCAACAGTTCTCAGTTGCCACCCTCAGAATTCCAGAATTTCTTGGTATGACATTACACTGAAGCCAGCATACCACTAGAACCCAAAAAATATTCACAAGAAAATAAGGGTGTGTGTAAAAATCTCATCCAGAAACTGGCGAATGCAAAGATCTCAGACCTCTTCAATGGCCCTTCTTTACTCTACCGCAGAATATCGCTCAGACCATAGCTCTCATTTGTCAATTCTCAATGTCACATGGATTTTTGGTAAATAAATGCCACCTCTACTGGTACAAATTCATCCACCCCAAATCTATTGCAATGTGAATTCTTCAGGAATTCCATATATTTGAGGGAACAAGGATCTTCCAAAACATGAAGATTGAAATAATAGATTGTGACTCAAATCTAGAAAACCTTTTTGGCTTGCAGAGCAAGAGCTCAAAAACTTGGGGATTAACCCCAAGATCAGTGGTGAGGTAGGTGGAAGAACTCCAACATCTCAAATAAACTCCTTATCAAGGACCCAACAGAATAACCCAGTGGTATTTCCCTCCCAGAGGGAACAGACACCTAACCAATCTACATCCCAAACAATCATAACGGTGGTATATCTGCCATCCACTTCTTGTCATTTGAAGAAAATAATTTTTGGATTGCCAGCCTGGACTTGGACATCTACATACTGTTTTTAAGCATACAAAAAGATAACTTGTGATCTGGAAGAACGAGGGAGGAACAACAACACTCCTTTAATCTTGAATATTAATTGCCATGGATTTGTGTAAATTTGTTGGTTCATTGGGTCCAAGAACCTCATACAACCTATGCAATCACTTCCAGAGCTTCTATCCATTTATCATCTAAAATTTGATAAATTATAATTCAGATTATATTGGTCATCAAATCCACTGGACAGGTCTGGATTCTGCAGCAGGGCAACTGAATTCTTGGGCACTACTGCAGACTGGAAATTCTGTATCAGGGACATTTCTATTTCTATATTTTTCTAATGAGTGCACTCATTACTGAATCAGAGAAGCTGTTGGGGAAAGTGATTATTTGGCAGATGAGACATGAGTAGGGGACAACTTAGCTTTCGGCCATTGGGAAGCATGGGAGGTAATTTGTGATTCTAGCCAATGAGTAGGACCCTCACCTGTGCCTCAGTTCAAGTCCTTGCTCTGCAAAGACATCCTGTGTAGTCTTGGCAAATTAAATTAAACCAAAGGAAGTTAGGAGCCTAAATACCTTGGAGGATCTGAGATTTAGTCACTCTGTGCTTCAAAGCTCCCCTTGTAAAATGGACTTCCCTACTTTACAGAGGTGCTGTGAGGATAAATGTGTTAAAGACTGTGAGGCACTCAGCTACTATAGCGATGGGGGGCCACATAAGTAGCTTGATAGATCTAAGCACACTGAGGATGTTTCTACTTAAATGATTATCAATAAAACAGTTAACAATGCTGATATTTAACTAGGCAACCTTGATTAAACCACAGAGATGAAAAAGACAATCCGAATGCCTTTCAGAGATAATGTTTTGGATGACCTGCGATCAAAAGAAGACAACACTGTTTCATTTAGTTTTTCAAGTTTTCTCTCGGCAGCCATGACAAGAAATTTATATATATGTTTAGATTCTGGAGAATTCATAAGACGCCAAAATATTTGACAATGAAAATAATTTATAACAGTGAAATAGAAGCAATTATGACTGAAGAGTTAATAACTGTAATAAACTTCAAAAGTAATCTAAATCTAAATCATAGTTTTTGGAAAAATCAGCAAGTGAGTGAATTTTCAAATCTCAAATTCCAGAAATTTGCTAGAAAAAGATCCAAAAAAATTAGTTCTCCAAATCCTCAAGTAAATGCTGTGGATTTTGGAAGGATACAGTAAATACACTTAGAGATTTAATCCTGAAAATTTAATCCCATTCTTCTGATCATTTACAAAACGCAACAACTCGGATATCAGTAGTCAGAGACTTAATCCCTGTGTTAAGTGCCAATCTCCTTGAAACCCTAAATATGGAGCCAATTTGTCACGTCCGTAATTAGAGACACAGTCCATAACGGCGGTCTGTGTGTCTAGGCAAGCACCACTTACCACATCTAACTGCTTCTAACATTTCTGGTTCCTAACAGCGCCAGAAGTAGCATCTTATGGCTTCCAAGGTAAGGATACGAAGATGACTGAGAATTCCAGTAACTGGGAATTAAGATTTTTCTTCAGATGTTTGTGATGTCACTTAAATTGAAGGGGAAACAAAGGACCACAGTCTAAGATTCTGGGAGGCAGAACTGGTTTATTTATTCTGTTTCCAGTACTGCCCACCATAGAGGAGGTACTTTCCATAAGTAAAAAATGAAAGCATAATTCTTGACTTGAAAATGTTCCCACTTAAAGGCCCTGGGCTCTGCGCTGGCATCTGCTCATGCAGAACCCTAAAGTCACCAAAGGCTTTTAAGCAAAGTAAGCTGTCATGGGATAAGATGGAAGGTCCTCTCCTAGATCAGTAACTGATTAAAAGGTAGGAAACGAAGTGTAGGAATAAATGGTCAGTTTACAGAATGGAGAAAGGTAAATAATGGTTTCCCGCAGGGCTCTGTACTGGGACCAGTACTGTTCAACATATTCATAAATGATCTGGCAAAAGGGATAAATAGTGAGGTGCCACAATTTGCAGATGATGCAAAATTATTCAAGATAGATAAGTTCAAAGCAGACTGAAGAGTTACAAAGGGATCTTACAAAACTGCGTGCCTGAAAAACAAAATGGAAGATGAAATTCAATGTTGATAAATGCAAAGTAATGCACATTGGAAAACATAATCCCCAATATAACACATAAAATGATGGGATCTGATTTAGCTGTTCCCACTCAAGAAAGAGTTTTTCGTGTCATTGTGGATAGTTCTTTGCAAACATCTACTCAATGTGCAGTAGCAGTCAAAAAAGTTAACAGAATGTTAGGAATCCTTAGGAAAGGGATAGATAATAAGACAAAAAATATTATATTGCCTCTGTATAAATCTAAGGTATGCCCACATCTTGAATACTGCATGCAGATTTGGTCACCCCATCTCAAAAAATATAAATTGGAATTGGAAAAGGTACAGAGAAGGTAGAGAAAAATTATTGGGGGTATGGAAAAGCTTCCATATGAGGAGAGATTAATAGGACTGGAATATTTTATCTTGGAAAATAGGTGACTAAGGTGAGCTCTATAAAATCATGGCTGGTGTGGAGAAAGTAAGTAAGGGAGTGTTATTTACTCCTCATAACATAAGAGCTTGCGGGTCACCAAATGAAATTAATAGGCAGCAGGTTTAAAATGAACAAAGGGAAGTATTTCTTCATAGAACACACAATGAAGTTGTGAAACTCCTTGCCAGAGGACGTTGTGAAGGCCAAAACTATAACAGGGTTAAAAAAGAACTACATAAATTCACGGAGGCTACGTCCAACAATGGCTGTTAGACAGATGGGCAAGGATTGATGTTTGGCAGAAGCTGGGAATGGGTGACAGGATGGATCACTTGATGATTGCCTATTCTGCTCATTCCTTCTGAAGCACCTGGCATTGGCCACTGTCAGAAGACAGGATATTGGGCTAGATGGACCATGAGTCTGACCCATCATGGTCATTCTTATATGGTTCTCCCAAGGGGTACCCCAAGTTTATGAAGCACCTCACTCACACTTTCCCTTAGCATGAGGAAGTCTTGTCTTTGCCTGCTATGGCTCAACTTCCGGATTCCACTAGACTCTGGCAATATAAGCACTACCTTTCAGGCCTCTGCAGACCCTGCTCTCTCTGAATAGCTTAGCAACAGGCACACACCAACTCCCTAGTCCTCTGATCATCCCACTGTAGTGCCCAGCCCCCTTTCCACTGGATACAACCAGAACTTTCAGATCCTCTATTCCAAAAGAATAGTACACACCAGCTTGCAAGCTCCAACATCAGATCACTACTCAACTCATGGCACTTAGATATACTTTTATTGAAAAAAATACTATGCTTATTATAAAAAAACGGATTCTAATTACAGTAAGAAAGAATATCGGAAACAAGTGGTTATATATAAAAAAATTATAGCATGTTTACTAGAGCCTAAATTTAACTCATAAAACATTTCCATGTTTCCTACAGTATAGATAACCCCCTCTGATCCCCAGCTACACCAGACCACACCTTTGATCTTCACCTGAAAAACACTGTCCTGTCCTCTACTGTTTCTCTCTTCTTGTTAATTTCCTTCTGCATTCTCTGCAAACTCTTCATTAGCACTTGAGTCAATATGCCAATAGAATTCTACTGTAAGACAGACAATACACAATGGTCCATCAGGGAAATAAGTGTCTCACACCTCCTGTCTGGAGAAGTTTGTTTCAACGCACATTGCCTTTGAGTGGCCTGACTTTAATTCCAAGTCCTAGAGAACATAATTTTCAGTGTATCTACACACATCCATTCTCTCATATTTTTACCTACGTGTTACACTGATTCTGACAACCAGTGTGACACAGGCTTTCATTAGGGACTTGACACGACATTTCTTTCATGAACCCAGGGGATCCCTACACTCCTTTGTCAGTTGACATCCAGAGGTCCTTGGGTAACAGCTGTGATTTTTAATCTATAAATAGGTGTCTAGAGCACTGGATGGTTGCCTATAGATGCATTTTAGAAGTCTGAAGAGAATAAAATGTTAATACTTTAAGTGATTTTGAGCTGTATTCATCTTACACAGTGATTTTCCCAAATGTATTCATGCACTCGAATAAAACATCAAAACCACACATCTTTTAATAGGTTGTCAAAGAAACTAATTCATGGTTTATTACCGTTATTCATTCTTACTCAATAAATGGTCTCAGTACCATTCATCATTCATTAAAAATGGTTCATTTCCCTTGGCCTTTATTCACTGCTTAATATTCCTAATGAACTTAATGTAGCAAATGATGTAATCAGACAAAAAGAACTATAAGAGCTCTTTCTGCCACAATAAGCACAATCACATTTAATTAAGAATTTAGCAATAACTAAAGGCACCAGTCAACTGTTACAGACTCAAGATATTGTCTAGTTTAGAGCAGCACATTTTTTCTTTTTCATTACAAAAACAAAAACAAACAAACAAAAAAGCCAAGCTAACTGTTACTTATTTCTTTTGATTGATGCCTCTTCTCCTCCCCATGCATGCTTGACATAACAAAAGAGGTCTTTTAAACCTACTGAAAAAAGTTAGCAAGAAGCTAATGAATTAAAAATGGATCAAATAAGGTCTTGTCCAGGATCCATCTGCAAAGGAAAGGATAGGGTTACCAACTAATTATCGGGCAGGTGAACATAATAAGTAAAATTAGTAACTAAATTAAATCAGGAAAATTATTGAAAAAAGAAGTGCTATTTGAGGGTACATAGGTATTAATTGATTATACATTTTCCTTTACAGAGAGCTGCTGAAGCAACCTGTAGCTAAAGTGTCTTCATCTTCTATTTCTAACTTTACCTTCTATTTCTCCATGTATTTTAGATTCCCATTTTACTACATTTCCAATGCATAAATAGACACATCATCCTTTTAATTAATTCAATATTCTATGGATTGAACTACAAAATGTAATGATTTCTAATCTTATCTTACTTCTTCTCCTGGGAAGACCTCCATGATCTTTATAAAGTCTTTTGGACCCCTTTGCCTTTCTGCCCTCATTTTAAATTGAATCCACTTCAAGATCTTAGCTTACGGTCATCATTTCCATAATTATGGAATCATAGATTAGGGTTGGAAGCAACAGGTCATCTAGTCCAACCCTCTGCTCAAAGCTGGACCAACCCCAACTAAATCATCCCAGCCAGGGCTTTGTCAAGCCACACGTTAAAAATCTCTAAGGGTGGAGATTCCACCACCCTCCTAGTGAAAAGACTTTTCCTAATATTCAACCTAGACCACCCCCACTGCAACTGGAGATCACTGTTACTAGTTCTGTCATCTACTACCACTTAGAACAGCTTAGCTCCAACCTTCCTAGAACCCTCTTTCAGGTAGATAAAGGCTGCTATCAAATCCCCCTACACTCTTCTCTTCTGCAGACTAAACAAGCTTAAGCCCCCTAATCATTTTTGTTGCCCTCCTTTGGACACTCTCCAATTTGTCCACATCCTTTATGTAGTGGGGGGTCCAAAATTGGACATTGTACTCCAAATGTGGCCTTGCCAATGCTGAGTAGAGGGGAATTATCACGTCCCTCAATCTGCTGGCAATGCTCTACTAATGCAATCATAAATGACAAATTAGTCTCTCTCAAGCCTCAGAGCATACTGTTCCTTTTGTTGACTGACGGAGTCCCCTGTTGAGACACCTAGAATCTTCCCTCTTCAAGCAACTAAAAATTAAAAAAAAACCCTGCTTCAGCGCTACTTCTGTGAGACTTTTTTTTAATTGCACTGTATCACCAATCAGTGCAGAGCTTACTGAAATGTTAACCCTGTAGATGGAATATAATTAATGCCATAATACTCAACATCCATGAGAAGGAACTGAAGAGTGCTTTATTCCATACACTGTCTAATGTAAAGATCTTTAAGTAGGATGTGATCTCCAAGAGCAAGAATCCAGTGCTCCCTCAGTCCAATCTGATTCTTTTGTTTTTCAAACTGTATGAGATACTATAAAAAGTTCATGGCTGGGTGGAAGGATGAAAGAACCCATTAGAGTTCAGTTTTACTGGCACTTAAAACTAGATTCTGGCTGAATTTTGTAAATGTTTATATCTTTCATCTGAAAGATAAATTAGTAAAGGATTTTTTTAAAAGACTCATTCATAGAAATCTATTGAGAGAGACAGTAATGTCCAAGGTATAAGGAAACTTTAAACACCTTAGCTCTGCATCTCCAGGTTCCAATAAGAATTTTAGCTGTTTATGCCTCTGAGCATCAAATGCTTTCAGAAACAACAATGTGAATTTCAGATACTAAACCATATCCATTTTAACTACCCTCATAGTGAGGAAATTAACAAGAGAAAAAAGCTCAATACCCTAAGCGTCTAAAACATTTCAATGACTGCACAAATCAGAATGAAAACAAATAGCCAAAAAAAAGACTGACTAATACTGCCATTTCTCGTTTTTTTATGATTCACTGTTAGCGCTCATCAGGCTACCTACCTGTCCCATTCACACAGATGTTCAAAAGCCTATAAAAATTATCCAATGAACAGAACTTTCCAAATATAACTACATTGCAATGTAACAGTCAAGTAAATCTAGACTTTTTACGAATGCTACACAATTCTCCAGCAAATGGCACTTACATGCAGAAATGAAGCCAAGTTTAGCTTGATTATTATAAGGAATTTCCATCCAGAGAAAACGTAGCTAACATACCTGTGCAGATCAATGCTCTGGACATCAGCAGTATTGTGCCTCTATACTTGCATAACAGCAGTAAGACGGATTTCTCCATGCAGAATGGAATATCAACAAAATCCTCAAGCAATATAGCAAAAAATGTTTGCCTAGTGGATTGTCAGTATTTGGTTCCAGCTCATAAAGGATATTTGAAATGTAAAAGAGGATGTAGGATAAATGCTGAATTAATTGCATTTTCTATCAAATTCTTCCCTTTCTTTAATGCCTTGAGCTCCTTCCTCCATTTTAGGATTGCCTCTATAGTTTGTAAATTGCATGACATTTTCCAAGAGAATGGCATCCATCACAATTTATAATAATGATACAAAATGTCCATTTGTATAAACTATTATCAAAATAAATACTGGACATAGGGCATATCTGGCAACGATTTGGGTCACAGTATTCAGAAACAGCACCACCACATACAGTATTGAAGGAATCTGGCAGGTATTGACTGCCTCAAAATAGCCGCTTGGAGATACTGCTTGGGCTGCAGAAGCACTAACAACAGCTAGTAGCCACATTAAACCTTGGGAGAGTTCCTTAGAGGTTTGCCATAAAGGATCCACCACTAACAATATCTTTAGAAGCACGTACTAAATTCACCTTCACTTTTTTGGTTATAACTTCGCTGTAGAGCCCTCAAGAAGAGTAAATCTATCTGTTTGTTTCCTATCATGCTTCCATTTTCAATATATATTTTATTGACTCTACTGATAAAATCAAAATTAAAATGTATGTAAAATGCCATTAGTATACCCCAATTAAACCAGAGAAATAAGGGCTAAAAAAATATCACTGTTTTTTTTCAGGCATTAATTAAAGAATGGTTCTGGCTTCTTACTTGAAATTGCCAGCTGAAGGTTCTAAAATGCAACTATAATACATTCAGAATTAGGGTATTTTTAACTGTTCATAACAGCTCAAGGGTAAAGTCATTTTGTTCATTATTTTGTCTTGGCAAAAAGGTATCCCCCCAAAAATCTGCATTTAATGTTAATTTAATTTAATCTGTTAATTTAATGCAAATAATTACAAATTCTGTTCTAAATTATCTTTTTTTTTAAATATAAAGTAGAAATTCACTTGTTTTCTTCTCATCTTCAAGGTTTGACTTTAATCCCCATGTGAAGACAAATTACTTTGTTATGTTCAGAAAGTCTGCTGAAAATCGTTGAATTTTTAGTCCGAGTTACAGAAGATATTTCTTGTTTGACAAACTACATCAATATCTGTCACTGCCATAGAGATTGAATTGAAAACCATTTTTCAGCACAAAAGAAACAAGAAAGACTTAACCATGGCACTCCTTTAAAAGTAAAATATCCAAATACAATAAGAGCTGTCAAACATTTATAGTTGAGGCCTATATTTCTGTTTGCTTTAATTACTCATACCACAGAAGCATCTGTAATCATGCTTCACCAAAATTGTGATGAACTTATATCATTATAGCAGCAAAAAAACATGCATTTAAATGCACATTTCAAGTTACAATTAAGAATATTATTAATTGTACAATTAATTATAAACTTATAAAAATGCAATTAATATTATTAGGAATATAGAATCATAATGTATCCTAGCTATTACCATAGTGAATACACTAATAGGTAGGGTGCAAAAACTTGCACAAACTGTTTCAACATGGAGAAATGTCTTGAATGTAGTTTTATACACCATTACATCATGAATGAAACTGTGGTTTTGTTGAAGTCGGTGTGGGGTTTGCCATTGACTTCTATGGGACCAATGTTTCACCCACAGACTTTTGCACGACCTTCAGCAAAACACCCGTTAAGTAGAGTAGCTCAAGGGACCAAAACTGCCAGCTGTAGGCTGTTTTCAAAGGGCTCAGCTGAAAGATATAGGGCTTTCAATGAATACTGAGTACCTAGTAACAGAATGGGATATCTTTTTGTTTTATTTTTTATTTTGGTGTTTTTCTCTACTCATTTGCAGTTTCCTGTGGAAGGACTCTGGAAGTGTTTAGGTTTGTGCTTACCGAATACATGCCTCTACACTGCCCTTATGTATAGATGATCTCTGGACAATTAACTATACAGCTATAAGCCTCTTTTCCTTCATATCCGTCCTTAACAGCCACTTCTTCTGTGATGACTAGGAAAAAAACAGAAACAAAAAACAAACCCCGACTAACTAATAACAGATAGATTGAGGGGCTAGTTGGGGTTTGTTCTCCTTTGAGCAGGGGGCTGCACTAGATGACCTCGTGAGGTCCCTTCCAACCCTGGTATTGTATGATTCTTTCTTGAATATTCAAGGTGAAATCTTGAACTCGTAGTCAATGAGAGTTTTGCCATTGACTTCAGTGAGTCTAGGTTTTCACCTAAAATATGTATTCATGTAAAACAAAATTAGAGAGAATATAAAATATATTTAAAAATGTATATTTTACTTACTATCTTCGGAACCAAAATAAAAAAGAATTAACAAGGGAACCCGCCTGCCATCATTCTGACCAAACACCTTGGAGAAGTAATAGTGTTGTCTGGTTTTTGCCTGTTTAGAGTGTAAACTCTTTGGGGGCAGATACTACCAATACTTTGTGACTGTTCAGCATCTAACAGAGGAGCCATCATTTGGAGGAGGACACTAGGGCAATATAAATAAAAGCAGTAGCAGCAAACTTTTTTATTTCTCCACCTTTCAGCGATCATAGGAGGACTATTACTGCATTCCCTTCCCCATTACATTGCTTTGTGAAACATTACTGTGTTTTCTTGCCGCTATTCAAATTTTGTAGGGAAAAGGCCGAATTAGACAGGTAGCAAGACACGCGGGTTCTTTTACGAGGATTCCAAAACCGATGGGAAAGTACACCCCAGGTTGAATAAATGAATAGCTTTATTGATGAAAACACAAACAAACAAGACAATTAACAATACTTCTTCCAATCAAACAATCTGACAATTAACACTTACACTGATCACTGCTATTTACGGGGGCTTCTCTATTGATTATCCTTATCCTCAATAGATGGCCGCTGGGACAAGTCTTTTAACTTATACACAACTTATGCTTGATCCTTAAACCTAAACAAATCTAACTATTTCCTTTAATTTCCTATTAACCTTTATTCCTTATAAGCACTCTAGCAATTGCCTAAGGAAGACGTGCTTCGCAGATCTCAATTAAATCCCCCCGATTCCCTGAATCCACAGACTCCTGAACTATCCGGATGCTGTACTCACGGCCAGACTCTGCCTCAGCCTCTGGTCTGGATCCTTGCTTCAAAACCATTGTCCTTGACAGGTGGTCGCTGGGATCTGGAGCTCACAAGCTTCTTAGGGCTGGAGTCCTCTCGATAGACTCAAGAGTAGACACCCCCCTCTTGGGCTGGGCTGCAGTCCACTGAACCCGTCTGTTCTGAGTATTTATTTACTTTTCCAAACACTCTGTGGTCAAACAATTTTACATGATTTAGCTATCCTGTGGAAGCTTGCCTAAATGCATCGGTGTTCTGTGGTTGCTCACCTCCAGCAGTTGACCTGTGGGTGAGCATATCTTTGTTGTTGAGCATATTTTTGTTCTATTCTTGCTCAACCGTTTTTGCTCAGTCATTGCTCTATTTGAGTTCCCTATGCAATTTGGTCAATTCTTTATGTTTTCTAGGCCTTGCATAATTTCAGGCCTAGTCCTTATAGCCAATTCCCCTATTATCACGTTGTCGTGTCGTCCCCCCCGCCCCAAGGCTAGGTATTATAAGTTACAGGTTTCTTATTAAAGTCTTACAAAAAAGTTAACATTTCTTTTTCTAATTTGGAGGGAAGGGGATCACATTAGCATATAGCACAAGCTGTTGTTTCTCAAAATCCCCAAAACTTCTGGGTTAAAATCTTAGAGATTTAGGATCCAATTCTGCAAATAGCAACTTGTGGATGCAGGGATCCGTCGTTGCAGAACTGGGCTCTTTTAGGGTTTATTTCGATTGCAACTAATACCACATATTTTTGAGAACTTAGTATTTAATTGATTTACAAATAACAATCCAACTTGTTTAATCCTACTGTGTTTCCTTTGTGTTTCTATATACTCATATTACACACACACACACACCCTGGCAGAAAATTTGTGGAGTTAACATCTCACACATTTTTGCAAGAATCTCAAAGAACTACCTGAGATGAAAGAAATGGAACAGTGTATAAGACATGGGTCTCCCAAGTAGAACAAAGCTAATTACTATTAAAAAACCAGTTACTTTATTGCTAAAAGGGCAAGCTGCAGAAGATCACAAGATGCTTTATATGCTTTTCAAATGTCATCTCTGTGACCATTTTTTTTCAGAAAGATTAATATGTAAGGTAAAATACTGTGTTTATTGATGTTCCTTCAATCTCACAAAGGAAAATGGTTTGAAAAAAAAATAATTCAGGATAATCTATGTCCCTGTCCTCATTTATTGAAACTGGCAGCAAGTTGAAAAGTAAATGATGGTTGATTTGGTTTAAGAGAATTAATATCCTCCTCAAACTGAAAGTCAAATAGACTTTCTAAGGAAGCTCATACAATGCACCACATTGCATTGCTATAGAGGATGGACTTGACTGTTCCTTTAAAGCATATCCCTATATTGTGAAAATGGTGCTTAATGTACAATGTGGTCTATGGCATGGTGCAAAGGTAGGGTAGAAAAGGTAACAGAACCAAAGACTGACAAATTTAATGGGAGCACTGAGTGCTCAGAACCATTGAAAAAAATCAAGCAGCTTATTTAAATGCCTAAATTTGCACTTGGACTGCTTGCCTTTGTTTGTTTTTAATCTGAGAATTACTGAATATTACAGAGGGTAACAGTAAAATGCAGGCTGTTCATTATAATTTTGACTCACGCTATTTATAAAAGCAGCACTCCCAAAAAATCTATATAGAAATATCCTATACTGTACCTCAGTGACACTCTAGAAAAGCGTCTGGGCCTCCTTAATGTTGTGGGCCCTGAAGACTGGTCTTCTTGTGGTTTCTTTCATAATTCTCTCTAATTCTCATATTTTGTGTTCAATTGACCTAAACTCCAATATTTTCGCACACATGTAGATTTGAAGTTTCTGACACCGGATTCTACTGAATTTAGGAACAATGAGGATCCCTGCTATACTAGAATAGAAACTTTGTTAGCGTGAATCATATTAAAACATGGCTCTTCCCAGATATAACTAGTGCTAACAAAAGCCTGTGTTCTAAAATGTTTTACAAAACAGGTCTGTGTTACAGACTGTTTAACTAACCTAGTTTCAGCCTACTTCTCTAATACCTAGACCATTACACAGAGCTCATTCTTGCAAACCTCTTCTCACATAAATAGACTCATGGGAGCTAATGGGGGAAATCACGAGTGATTCTTGATCATCTGAGTAAGATTTTGTAGGAAAACCACCATGCTTTGGCCCAGAATACAGTAGGCAATGATATGGATGGGATTTCAAATTTAAATTAGAATAAAATGGAAACTTGGAAACAGATTTTTTTATTAACAGAAAAAAACTGAGCACAACTCAGTACTTGTGCACTCAATAAAAATGAACAACAATGAAGTTGTGATCAGATAGAAGTGACTTATTAAAATTCAAAAATACTTAAGATTGAACTTGCAATCAGTTTCTCTGATATCTTGTATGACAAAATCAGATCCAATCATATTTAAACATGACATTTTCTATTTTCTGATAACATTTACTTTCAGGTTTGAGTATTTATCATATTCCTTGTGAATACCCAGCATTTGATGTTAAAAGTTGTTTTTTGTAGAGTTAAGAATTTAAAAAGTGTTAAATCTTAAATCAGATCATTCAGGATTAGGACTAAATGTTCCAACACATGAATAAAGAAAAAAATAAAATAAAATACATGGTCAAGCTGCATTTTTTTCTCTCTTTCTTCCTAAATATATTAATATATTTCACACAAGGAAAGAGGAAAGTTTTCAGGAATCAGACTTTAGGATATGTTTACATAATTCTAATACAAAACACATGAAATCCAAATTCAGAGAGTTTATTTTATTTCATTTAATTTTAAATTTTGTTTCATTTGAGTACCTGCAGCAAACGGCACCTATTCCTGGCATTGGAACCAGAAGATGGCCAAAAAGGAATGGTAGGTCAGAATGCTAGGTTTGACCAGGAAGGAATTAGTACCCTGCTCTAAGCAGACAGTATTTTAAATAATCTTTTTATATTGCTATGTATTCAAGTACTAAATGCAATATTTTACAATGAAATAAGTTAACCTACACAGAGAATTGTTGACATCGGGGACAGAAAAGACCTAACTGGAGCCCAGAATGATCCCCTGCCAGTGCAAAATGAATTGCTGCAGAATATTTTATAGTACTTTGTTCAGTCTGGTTCTAAATGTCATATCTGAAGTGCCAAGTGAAAGCTACAGATGATAGGAGACAAAGTTAAATGTCAGTAGTGAGAGAGTCTGAGGGAGGAGGCGTGTTTGACCATATCTGAAGATAAGACACCAAAGTGGCTAGATTTAAGTTTTGGACCTTTGAATTCATCAAAGTAGAAAACAGACCAACAGCAGGAGCTACAACGAGAAAAGAGAGAAATGACAGAAGAAAGTAGTCAGCTGACAGAGTTTCAGGGATCCACAGTATTACCATGTACCTTGCTATATTATTGAAAACAGAGAGAGAGATGTCCCAGTGTTTATTTATTCTGCCACAGAAGAGACATGAAAATAGATTTTATAATAAAATGGGTAAATAAAATACTGGGAAAGTGAATGTGCAGAAGTGAACATGATTAACAGCAAATTTGTAATTTCAAGAGCACAATTGAACTGGTGGTTGAATCTGCCAGACATGTCTAAAAATGCACTCGCACGCATCAGATTGCTTGGTAAATAGAACAAGAACATGAGTGCATATGCAATGATTCCCACCTGGAATTTTGAGCAAAGACCTGTGACTCCAGTCCTATAGCTACATCATCAATTATTCTGCCATTGCCATCACACACAGCTAGTAAACAGATGGAAAGATGCACTTTCTATTCAGAAAGAATCATTTTATTATTGAGTCATATCTGAATGGCTCTAGGCATTCAATATCTCACATGATCAATGGTAAACTTACTAAACTATAAGATTATCCCTTGCACTGTTTGCTGCTAGTGCTGCATATCATTGTAAACATTAATATATACATTAGTTCTCAAAAATGCATCAGTCAGTTGATAACTGCAGTGACTAGCTATATATTCATTTTTTTATGTGGCATCTTCCAAATTTTTAAGACGGAGTTAGGAAGCCAAGTTCTGAGGTGATCTCCGGTAGAGCAGGATTCATTTGTGTTGCCTTCACTACATTCCTCATGGCCAAATCTCAAAAGTGTCAAATGTTTTGATCAGTTCAAACAAGAATTCATAACTTTGGAGGCTTATCTAAACTTACAATCTATAGAAGTCCCCTCCCTCCTGAGTGAAGACCTTACCACCTATATTTATGCAAAAGGTATGAATACAGGATCTCTTCCCTTTAGATCTATGGTGAATCATCACCACCTCTCCCCACCCCCATCTGATCCCTTCTACTTCTGTTTCTAACATTGTCTTTAGTATGGAAATGCAGGACTTGACCTCACTCCACTGTCTTTGCTGGATCTGAATGTTAGCTCCTGTTTTTTTTAAACAACCTTCAATTCCAGAGAAGCACCAAATTTAATAGGAAGCCATTCTGTGAGTCTTTCATTAATGCACAAGAGAAACACCACAAAACATATTGATGACTAGGGTCATAAAATTAAATCAGATCGATGCTTTTATGAGAAAGTAACTTTTCCCATTCGTTGCTTCATGCTTTCTTCCATATTATTCCACAAAGCTTTGAACTCCCCTCTTTCTCCTTGTGTACTGAGAGATCTTCCTTCTCTGCATTCACATTACTCCTTAATTTCAGCTCTTCTGTGAAGCCTTTCAAAAGTAATTTACTAGTAATTTTTTTAATTAAGTCTTTGAACTACTGAGAAGTTGGATCATTAACCTGTGTTCCATTCATGGTTAAATGTAGTCAGTCTGATTTAGACTGTTAGCTTCTTGGAGAACAGGCAGCATCCTCTCTGTATATAAGGCACCAAGACCAGTTACAGTGTTCAATAAACAATGCTAATAAATGAAGACATTCTATATGAAGTAATCCTATTTTTTGTTTAAATTTTGAGAAAAGCTTCCCTACTTTATATTCTAAAACGTGCTTTATTCTGCTTCCATGTTCACTTGGTCTTATATCATTTATTGCTACATGTTCACCCTGCAAAATATTTGCAAATCAAGCTTTTATGGTACCCAAGATAAGAAAATATATCATTTTGACAGTGGTAAATGACAAAAATCTCTGATTGGCTGATAAATGAGGCATATCAGCCATGGATTCTACTAACAAGTAAAGCCCTGTGTAAACATGCTAAGCACTGAGAAGATGGCTTCGAAATTGTGTGCACTATGTTTTGGAGAAGAAAAAAGATTAATCCAGTGATGAATTATACACAACAAAAATACAAATAATAAAATAACTCAATATAATGCTAAGGGCTTAATTTCTCACTGTGTTACACTAATTCTATGCCAGTCAAACTACCATTGGAAGGAGAGGAATACAGTTGCGTAAAACTAGGGTAAAGTGTTAATTTATTATTTGCAAGGGCATTCCAATATCTGATTACTACTTCTTTCATTTATCTATGGATAATATTGCAGCTTATTTATCATTATTATATTGCAGTACTCAAACTGTGCTAGGTGTTGTGCACACACACGAAGACACGGTTAAAATCCTGATTCCACTGAAGTCAACTGGAGTTTTGCCATTGACATTAATGGGGGCAGGATTTCTCACCCACAGCTCTTACCACAAAGCTTACAATTCAAGAAGTCAGACAACATATTAAGTGTGTGGGAGAGGAATATAATTAAAACATACACCATTTTATATACATTTCAAAAATAAATATCACTTATACCCACGTGCTCCTCAACCTATCCATTGTTGGTTGGGTAACGTATTTCAAGAAGCACAGATTTTACCAGGGGCATGATCCACTAGGGTCATAGTCAAACACTCCCCTGTTTCTTCCATCTAATGAAGTGCAATCAGATCTATTGTAATAGTCACATTTACATAAGGTGCCTTCCAGAGATGTGTGACCCAATGACCATTTGATGCCAACTGGCAGAGGGCACAAGGGTACATAAGGATACAGGGATCCCTGGGTTCACCAAAGGTTATGTCATGTAAGGTATCTAATAAAAGCTTGTCTCACCTTGGTCATCATACTCACTGTGAGATCCATGTATGGAAAATATGTGAAGAGTTATGTATATGGGATAACAGTTTTCAAGTACATAAAGGGTGAAAAGAGGAGGATGGAAAATTGTTCCCCTAACCTCTAAGGACAATTTCAGCAATGGGCTGAAATTGAGCAAGGGCAATTTAGGTTGGCCATCAGGAAAAAACTGTCTAGTGAGATTGTGGTATCTTCATCATTGGAGGTTTTTAAGAACAGGTTAGACAAATACCTGTCAGGAATAATCTAATTATTACGTAGTCCAGCCTTGAGTGGAGAGGGCTGGCCTAGGTGACCTACTGAGATCCCCTCCAGTCTTACACTTCTAGGATATGCTGAAAATGTTGTTCTCTAAGTCTTGTACTTAAAGGCAGGTCACTTAAAAAGCAGTGTGCCTTGAGACAAACTTTTTCCTGACAGGAGATGGAAGACACTTATCTCCCTTGTGGACCATTGTGTACTGCATTTATTAAAACAGAAGTCTGTTAGCATATTGCATCAAATACTAACAAAGTGCTTATAGAGACTTCAGTGGAAATAAACAGGAAAAGATCAATTGTAGAAGGAACCCTGTTTTTCAGGTGAAGATCAAAGGTTTGGTCTGATATATCTAGAGGTGTAGTGAGACACTAGCATCCTTCAGTTGGTGAAGAACAAGTATGCTGGCAGCTTATTTTAAGAAAGGGGGACTCTCAGCCATCTTGGTTGAAAATAGGAAACAGGAATAGAAATGCTTTATGAGTAAGTTTAGGCTCTAGAAATAATGTTACAATTTTGTTTTATATTTAGCTGTTTCCTATATTCTTACTTTCCATCATTTCAATCTCTGTTACTTGATGATAAACATATTCTAGTTTTCACTTAAATATATATCTAAACATTGTGAGTTAAGCAAGTGGTGACCCTAAGTTGAATCTAATAAGCTGATGTGTATCGTTCCTTTGGGAGCTGAGAATCTGAGAGGTCTGTGCGTGTACAGTGGAACAGGGGCTGGGCACTTGAGAAGAATAATCAGAGGACTTGGACGTTGGTGTGTATCTATTGCTAACCTGTTCAGAGAGAGTGAGGCTGGGAGATCACACTTGTGTTGCCACAGTTTGGTGGAGTCAGGAAGCTGATTCACAGACAAGACCTTCCCAGGCTGAGGAGAGGTAGTAGTAAAGTGCCTGAAAAACCTGGGTACCCCTAGGCAGAGTCACGTGCCCTGAGGTAATTCGTTTGAACAGTATGTGAAAGTATATTATAAATACAGGAATTGCTTAGAGAATCAACACAAGATCAACAATACAGAAAAAATGAAAAAAGCATAGTATTCTGAAAATGTATTACTGAAAATTAGCTAACAGATACTGATAGTACAGATAGATAAACACATGCTAATTAGAACTTACAACCAGTTCTGTATGAGATCCCATCTAGGCTTCTGTGACTAGGGGTCAGGGCACCTGGAAGATGGGAGAAAGACCCAACTCTCCCCCCTCTGTTCCCCCCCCCAAAAAAAATCTGGCAAACATATGGCCTTACCTATTTAAACCCTCAGCTCTTTCATCTGCTTGTCTTCTCTGTGATGCTTCCAGTCAGGTGCTATAACCTGAGAAGAGTTTTCTCCATTCATGTGTTTTGAAAACACTTCTCTTTGGCATCCAAACCTCTGGCACGAGGTGCAGAGAGAATGCTGTCATTGATTGGTTTAAAAGCCTTATCATTCTTGTTAGAAATTAAATGCCTTCTTACCACCTTTGGTCTATGGACTGCAAAATAAATGTCTTTGGAATCCATGTTTCTCTCTACTTGCAACTGAATGAGCCATAGAAGCTGTACTCCTTCCTTCCAGTCTCAAACAGTTTATAATTAAATAAATAAATAAATGATACTTTAAAAGAATCAGAGAAATCAATCTATTGTGGATGGAAAATTCAGTTGACCATCCTAAAGGTACAACTTTAGAGTTAGTTTCTGTATGCCTCAAAATATTGTATTGTTACTTTATTGTTGTATACAATGCATACATTCCCAGCATTGAGTGTCAAACTGCTAGTCATCCATTTCATCTTCAAGGTGTTGGGGGAACTGGGGAAGTGGAGTAGAGGGATAGTTACAGGTGTATTGTGTTGCTGGGATTCGAGGCTACAGATAGGTCCTCTTTCTCTTGTTGGATATTTTGTTTGTTTGTTTTTCCCCTCCCAGTTTATGAAGAGTTGCACTTGCTCTGGTTGTTTAAATTGTTTTGAATCTTTCTTTAAAGAATGAAAAAGGCACCACAAAATTTTGGAAATGCATTTTTTAATTAAAAATATAAATATTATTGAGGAAAATTATAGCCAACCTCCTACTGATTTCATAATGAAGAGAAGGGGGGAGAGTTGTGACATGACATTTATAACTACTCACCAACGGCCCATCACTTTAGCAAACAAGCAAAGACTAAAGGAATAATAAAATATATAAGTTTATGCTTAGAGCGGAAATGACTCCTTTAGGATTGAAAATGGGATTGCTATCCAGTGAGCAATGAAGAGAAAGTTCTCATTTATTCTTTCTACCTGGCAAAAAAAAAAAGAAATAAAAAAAGTTTCCCACTACATTACAGCTTATGTCAGCATAACTTGTGTTGCTCAATGGTGTGAATAACCAATCCTGAGTGACATAAATTACATCGACATAAGTGCTGGTGTCCACAATGCTCGCGGGGATTGGAGTAGTTAAGCAGACAGGAGAGCTCTCTCCTGTGGGTTTAGAGTGGCTACACAGGGAGTTTATAGAGGTGCAGCTGCACTGGTCTCAATTCAGGCCAATACACATGGATGTGAGGTTGCTGTTACTTCAGGCAAAGGAAACATAACTGCAGGATCCCCACCATTAACGAACTTGCTTTGTATGTATTTTAAATCTGCTAACTCTGGTTCTTCTTGTATACATGGGTATATATGCATATTGTTACTGTACTGAATATTTTCTCTTCCTAAATTAAGCACTGTAAATTTTACTCCCAAATGCTTAATTGCTGAAAATAAGTTTATTTATTAATGAAAGGCACATTTTAGTACTTAACCAGATGACTGGGTAAGTGAGTCACACTGTAGTTTTAACTGATCTTATCGCTGTTTTGCCATGTACATTTAAATGGCTGGTAGTTTTAACTGATCTTATCGCTGTTTTGCCATGTACATTTAAATGGCTCACAATGTGACTAAATCCCACGCTGATTTTACTGTAAGCGATAATTAAATTAACATCAAAGATATCTTTAAACTATTCCAAAGCAGATGGCTTCTCTAACCATAACTATATACTCTGTAGATGCTATGTAAGTCCAGTTTATATTTCAGACAACTTAGGCTTTATCTCAGGGGAAAAAAGGTCTTTAAAAGGGTAAATTATGCATACTCAAGCAGGTCTTTTATAAGCATAACTGACTGACTATTGCTGCAAATATGTACATAGGCTATTATTCAAATAAAAGTAAAATATCAATTTTAAGGCACAAGTCTATCATAGACTATAAAAATACCTTGTTATAAAAAGGTGACATGAGTATTAACGCATCAAAATATGTATATATGATCTATATTTCAGAATTAATATGATATATACTTAGAAATATAACTGTTAAAAATTATGCCAAGAGAAAGTGAAAGAAATGTTTCTAGCACCATAAGAATATATGATGTTTCTTTCATTTTATTCTTTAATTTATTCTGAATAGAAACTAACCATACACAGTTATATATTGACATATCCAAAACAGTAACATGAGGCCTTAAATTATGAATTAAGAAAAAGATATAGAGCTAATACAAAACAATATGATATATTCTAGAAAAAAACAAGATATTCTGCCCTTGCAGTACTGAAATCAATTGAAGATTTGTCATTCACTTCAGTAGGTGCAGAACTGGACCCTAAGAGATAAGGTAGGAATAGCCAAACAGTAAGATACAAAATAGCTAAGGGAAAACACACTAATCTCAACACAATGTTGTGAAAAGGCAAGAGCTTTTGCAACTTTATGCATATGAAGAAAAGAACACATTGCAGTCTTATATATCTTTTCTGATAAAACTGCCAAGAGATTGGTCATTATGGCTCTAATTAAGTAAATACTGTCTCAGTAGTCAAGCATCAAGTGTATTGGAGATTAAAGGCTTGATTCCCACCATGTTATTCCACTTTTATGCATGTGTAACTCCACTGGTCCAAGTTACAATGGCATAAAACTGGACTAATTTAGTGGTGAATCAAAAACTTTGGACATAGATTTCCTTATAAGGACTTGTCCATATGGAAACACTCAGGAAAATTAAGATAAGTTAAATAAATGTGTAACCTTAAATTCCGTGAAACCCATATGTGTATGCTTTTGTTCAGAAGTAAAGTGATTTTAGTTCACTTAAACCTAACCTGAGTGTCCACTCAGGGATTTAATGTTTTAATTTATGTTCTTTAATTTAAATTAAGGGTGGTATTAATATTAATTTTCCTTAGTATTCCCATGTAGACAAAGCAGCATAAAAGTTTTCTGCCTATGACGCCACCATGACCCTGAGTGAACTTGATTTTGAAACAGTTGGAGGAGGAGGGGAGCTCATGACTCTGTAAATCTTGAGATGCATAATCTCAGCTACTCTTCCATGAATGATTTAAGTGCCTTTTTCTCATGTGCTGGCAAAGATACAGAACAAACATAGACGTGGTCTCTTTCAGGTTTTAGGCCTACTGTTGTGTATCCTCAATGCCTGGTTGTGTCTTTTCTCTCCCCTTTAATGAGAAACATTCCCATAAAAGGATAGTAGGCATATACCATGAGAACTCTGACATAGAGATGTATTCCAGTATGGACACTGGATCAACATGTAGAATGATGTGACTCATGGGGAGGTTGCCTTCAGTTGAATGGGAATTAATTGCATTCCCATGAATAGTGCACCCATTTTACAGACTCTGCCTGATGAACCAATGATAATTAAGATGATTATTTAGTGGTCCAAGTATATGGACACCATGAGCCAAATTTTCTGCTCTGCCCAGGCCACTTTGAGCTTCAGAAGCTGTGCAAAGTGGTCCTAGAATGGATGGAGATATACAAGAAAAATTTCTTACTGGCTATTTTATTTTTAACCATAAGCTTGATGTCATTATGTGGCTTGAGTAACTTCCCTAACTATTGAGACTTGCATCTATCATAACCATAATATGCATTCATTTTGCTATGGGAAATCTTACAAGGAATATGTTTTTGCCAAGGATCTGATTAATTTCTGGTAGGGTGTTGATCTTTGCCATTAACTACGGCTACGGATGTAAAGACAAAAGGAATACTCTCAAGCAAGTTTATATGGAATTTAGACAAAGCAATATAGACTAATCTATTTTCAGTGCCCAATTAGAAAGAAAGAAAAAATGCATAAATAATGAACAATAAACTTGATTTTTAAAATTGTCTGGTTTAATGGCATAAGATGTTACTAGTAACACAAAACATGAAACCTTGTTTAATAAAAAAATATTTAGGGGCAAATTTAGTAAAGCTGTTACTGACTGAAGTAAAATTTCCTTGCACTAGAAAGCCACTTGAACCTAAGGAGGGAGTCATCACATTCTTGAAAGACAGAGGGAAACCAGTTTTTCATTTGCTTTCAGCCTTCACTGGAGTGGTCTTCTGGAGCTGCTGCACTGAATTGCGCCCTCCATCCCCAAAATGATCCTGTTTCTGGCCAGAGACACCTGCTTTTCAGATGGTACTAGTGGCTTAAAGCCTCCCCCATCCTGAGAGTGCACTGTCTGTGAGCCATTATAACTGCTTCTCCCAGAGAGCTTTCTGTCCTGGGGACCTCAGTCTCTGTTTACACTGGCGTAAGCCATTAGCAAGTCTAACGCATGATTTTTAAATTGACAATGTCCCTTTAAGTTAAGCATATTTTCCCCAAGTAGCATGGGTAAGGAGATTTGATAACATAGACGGTTCTAGCAATGTGGAACCAATTCAGGTCAGTTTTATGTAGCAGAAAGTATTTTAACTTTGAATTTAAAGTAGCTGAAGCATACTTCAAATATTTCTAAATCCAAGTAAACTTCCCCAATTAAAACAACACATGGGACTATGTTACTATACCAGAATTAATTAATGCTATAACAGTTACCCATATTTCTCAGGAACAATATCACAGAAGATGTTTGAATTTTCACGTCCTTTTAGGTCCAAGATGGAGAAAACTAAATTATAGGAGAGTCTCCCCCTCTCCCCCCCAGTTGATTTTCTTCCAAAACTGGAGGTTAGGAATAAGGAAGATGAAAGACACAACTGTCCAACGATTATACCATCTAGAGGAGCATAAATAAGGATTAGGAGACTTATGCTTATGCTCTTTCTGCATTTCAGATTCTGACTCTTTCCCCTTGTTTCTCTGGGTATTAGGATATTTTCTGAAAAGTTTTGTTTAACATCACAAGAATAAGAATAAGATTAATTCAGCCAGCAAAACTTAGCCATTAAAGAGTAACACATTAGGTCAGCTAAAATGGCTATTTTAAACTGTAGATAGTTTCATTCACAGAAATTTGAACTCACTTGTAAATGGCTACCTGAAAATTCAACTTACAGAACATCTCAATACACCATGACCATTTCCAGTGCAAAAGCCTCAGACTAACAATGAACATTCACTTTGTGAGAGGTCTGTTCTCAGAAGACATGTTAACATGAAATAGCAATATTTTTGCATACTAAAATACTTTTTGATGGTTTATTATAAAAATAAACTTAAATGCTCAGACAGATATCATGCAAAATGTTCATAGGTAATGTCATTTTTTCCCAGTAATGATGACCCCTTTTAGCTTCCTTTTACTTAATCAGTGGTTGTCCTCAGAATGTCATACTAACCCATAGTATTGGGACTCAGGAGACCTGAGTTCTATTCCTGGCTCTTCCAGTCACCACCCCAAACACACCAAGAAATCTGTTATCTACAGGCAGGTGCTCAGATACCACAGACTAGGCTCCGAGGAGAAAGCCCAGCTCATACACCTTAGCACACCTAGGCCAGGTCTACACTTACCTTTGCGATTTGGCGGCAGTCGACAGGAGATACGCAAGTGACATAAATCACTTGCGTATCTCCCGTCGACTTTGCAGCGTCTCCTCTGCACGCCGTCCATACTGCGCTGCATTGTGCTGCGTCGAAGGGAGCTACGCCACTTACCAGGGTGGTTTTCCTGCATCGCTTGCTGGATCGACTGAACGCGTCTACACAGACCGCTCAGTCGGTTCAGAGCAATCGATCTGACGGCGGCGAATTTGCTGCTGTCAGTGTAGACCCAGCCCTAAACTGCCTTCACCAAACAAGGACACACAGCCAGAGAAGTTCGCATCATGGAGCGGGCCACCCAGATATCTCAGAAAACCTGCTTTGATATTGAAATAAAACTTTTCACCACACATACGTTCTTATGTGCACCCTTAGTTGTCACCTACCATCCCACACTGGAACTCTTGAGGGGTGTCAAGCAACCACAACCCATACTTGATGGGGACCCCATTCCAAGAGAAGTCTTCTCTAAATCCCTTTTTCTGGCTTTCAAGCAACCCCCCCCCCCAACCTCTTCAGGCTCATCTTCAGAAGCAAAATCTCCGAAGACAAGGACACAGCAACTCAAAGCAGCACCAGATCCTTTCAGAACAAGGGATGCAACACTTGCAATTATATCTCCACTGCTACACCACCCAACATCCCACTCCCAGCACACCTTTAAAGACCCAGGGGTCCTATATATGCCTATCACACCATGTGGTTTACCTCATCCAGTGCACTAAATGCCCTCAATTACAAATATGTGAGTGAAAGCAGACAGTCACTACGATCTTGAATGAACTCACACAGGAAAATGATCAAAAAATAACACTGTGGGTGAACACTTTTCACAAAGTGATCACTCTATATCTGACCTAGGAGTCCTCATCCTCAAAGGAAACCTGCACCACACGTTGAGCCTAGGAACTTAAATCCATTACTCTGTTAGACAGTAAAAATCACGGACTAAACAGACACACTGAATGTATGGCTTATTACAAAAGCCTGTAACCCTTGAGCCCCTTCTTTTTATCCTATGACTGAAGAGGTGTTAAGGGGCCACAACACTTTGAATGGTCTCTTAGCACGCATTGTAACTCCTTAACACTAAACAATCTGTTCCACCTTGCATTTTGCTGTGATGCTGAGGGTACCTTTTCCATACATTAAGAAGAGTTCTGTGTGGTTTGAAAGCTTCTCTCTCTCACCAACAGAAGTAGTTAAATGGGGTGCAGTAGGTTATAAGGACACAAATCCCCCAAGTGTTTTGGCATACATGGAAAGTGTTCTAACATGCTCAATGGTTCACATGATTATCAAGCCATCAGTGGAAATTATACCCACGTTGAACATCAATAATCTATACCGTTAGATTTGTAAAGCTGTTGATTTGAAACTGTAAAGAGGGTTTCGGAGTCTTAGTGTCCATTAGTGAATTCTGACCTCTATGATTCATTATAATGCCTGCAACATATTCAAGGAAGGTTTCAAAGGAGTAGCTCTAGCAATTAGGCCAGGTGACAAGGATTCAAGAGATTTCGGTTCTGTTCCCAGCTCTGCTAGTTGAGCTGGGCATGTCATAGCATCCCTTTTAGAGTTTACATGTAAAATGAGGAAATTATATGTATCCACTTTTATAGAGCAATTTGAGAGTTTCAGGTTAAAGGCACCCTATAAAAGTGAAGTCCAATTAATATTACAGAAATGCTATTTTGAAATGCAGTCGCTTTAGATGTGTTAAGGAGTGTAAAAATACAGTGTTTTCCTCTGCTGAAATTTACTTCTCAAAAATGTGGAGGTCCAGCTTTAGTGTTAGATTAGTCTTGGTCTATTACTTTTCTTTGTTTTGGGATCCCCAGTAAGTGTTATCTTCTTCATAATTTGAGAGAGAAATCTCTTCCTACCATTCGTCTTTATGATGTATTTAGCAGAAGAAGGGCAAGCAGAATACAGATTCTGTCAGGCCAAGGAGACAGGTACCCACAACCTAGCCTACATGGAGGAAGGGGGATATGGAAAACCACATGTAGCATTGAAAAAAACTGGGGGCCAGGAACAAGCTACTACAGCTCCCTAAGAAACCACTATCAAGCTTGTGGCAGACCCAGACTGAAAGGGACTCGCTTCTAGCCATAAGAGAAGGGGTGGTTAGAGCAATCACTGAATTATCCATGGGACATTTTTAGTATTATCCTGTCTATGTGTTGAACTTCCAGCTGAGAAGAACACCAGCTCCCTGAGTCCTTTCTGAGAGCCAGATATATGATCGGCGGTCATAAGGGAGGGAGAAAGAATAAGTCGGAATTTCTATCAACTACATCTCCACCACGAGGCCCTTTTGAAAGCAATGATCCCCTTGGTCTGAGAGAAGCTGAGAAAGTGAGGTGCTGAAAAGAGTCAGCCTTATTCCCTCTTTAGAGCAGATTAACAAGCCAACTGCTAAAAGGGGAATGTAGGCATTGGTTGGGGGTCTGTAGAAGAAATCAGGAGTGGAAAGGTCAGTCCATGTCATAGGCATAGATATTCCAGTGGACCATTTCCCTTCCTGTAGCAGAATGTGGGTCCCCTTTTAGGTCAAACAGCTGCTTTTCCCAGCCACACCAGGTAGGCAACACATGTAAGGTGGTGGGCACGTACACTTGTCCTTCAGGCATCCAGATAGTATAAAATTGAGGATTTCCTTTCTTCAGCAATAAGTGCTGCCCTCTTCCCCCACACTGACAACTTCTTTTCTTACAAAAAGAAGTAAATTTTCAAAATAAATCAATAAATCAAATAATAGCAGCAATATATATGACTGCATTAACATTGGCTGATTCTGCTCCTACATAATTATTTAATTAGAGAAGCAGAAATGATAGGCTGTGGAGACAGACTCCTTCCTAGAACTATGAAGAGAAAAGAAAAGAAAAAATGAAGGAGAAAAGAAGAAAAATCAGTGCGTACTCCCCCTGCAAGATAAATTGTTTCTTGGGAGGGAGGGTGAAGGTGATTTCAAAGGAAAACAAGACTGGTTTACAACTTCATCTGACCCTCGCTCCCCTCCGCCCCGCCGCCCCAACACACACACATAGCCAAGTGTGGTCACTGATGCCAACCACATTTTAATATCACAATGTGACAGGAAAAGGTTGCATTTCATATCCCAATGTCATCCTACTTCTGCTTCCTTTTAAATAGGGCCTTCATACATAATTTTCCAGGTACAGCTTGTCATTACATGTCATGGAATCTTGAAAGGAGTCAGGGAAATGAAAATGACTCTAAAGAGTAATACAGACATCAAGACCAAGATGAGAACAGCAGGAATTGTTCTGAATTCTTAATAACTCTTTCCAAAGGTCATTTAGCAACCCTGAAACTTGTGAAAGATTTTTATGAAGTTAAAATTGTAAACAAACCTCAGCAGTTTTGCTTTTTTCCTCATTTACAACTTTTAGCTGAAGTAATAAAATGAATCGTTATGCAATTATATATATATATATATATATATATGCGCACATCCCATCAAATTATTATAACTTTCAGTAATATAATTCCTTTAATCATAAGACATCATGAAGTGCTACCGTTTACCTACACTTCCGAGTGCAAAGTTATCAGTTCATAGCAACACTGGGCCAGCATTCAGGGCAGGAATTGAAGAAAGCTCTATCCAGGGGAACACTGACAGACAGAATATATGGATAGCAGCTACACTTTAGCCAGGACATCAGTGTTAACACAAGAGATGCGAGAACCTCAAATGATATTTGTATGAGCCAGCCAGAAGTCTGGAGTCAGGCAAAACTCAAACTATTTTAGTGCACCGTCATACATGGGGATTGCTGCTGAAGGGAGGTGGATTTAGATTCACCTGTGACTAACTAGCTACCTCCCAAGAGATGGTTTTGATGCCAGGGATCAGATGGTACACGACAGGTCGCCTGGTCCTCAGCTAGAAGGCCAACAGGCAGCTCAGTTTAGAAGAAGAGACCTACAAGGAGCTGGAAGGCCCCTGAAGGAGGCCCAAAGAAAAGACCCAGAAGCCTTTCCACATCAGCCAGGTGGACGGCCTGGCTAGAGAGACCTGTGCTGTTGGCAGAAGCAGATGACTTATGAAGAAGAGGCTTGGGGTGGGGCAAAGTAGGAAGACGTGGTATGTCTCTTTTGATTTGTGTTGGCCTGCTATAGTTTGGAAAAATAAACCTATCACTGGGGAAAGGGACTAAAAGCTTGCTTGTTGGCAGCTCTCTCTGGTATCCTAGCCATTGGATTGGCCCACTAATTGCCTCACCACCCCCCACACTACTTTTCTTCATGATCACCAGCCTCACAGTAAGTCTCTCTTCACTCCTTCACCCAGAGATCAACAATCTCTGCAACTACCCAGAAATAAGCACAATGGAATACATGTGCCTAGATATACTTTAGCGAGTGATCACATTTCCTTCGTCTCTTTGTACAGGTATAATCTCACTCATATCACCTGATCTCCTCCAGATGCTTCTGCTAACAGTTATGACTCTGACCACTCCTTATCCTGGCTCGCACATCATGTTTCTTTCACATCCCTTCTTGAATGTCCAGCTCCCAGCTCAGTTCCAATCTCAACAAAAATTGAAGACACTGTGTCGTTTTGAGTTCTTGCCCTTTTGCCACGGTCTTTCCTATCACCTAGGACTGTAACTTCACCGTAATCAGATTATTCATTATAAAGAATAATATTATGTCATGGGGGTCACCAAAGTCACGGATTCCGTGACTCAGAGACCTCCGTGACATTTTTCGCTTCAGCCCCAGGGCAGGCGGGCCAGAGTTGTCAGCTGGTGGAGGCACTGGAGCTATGAATGGCGGGGGGGCCTGCAGCTGTCAGCCACCACAGTTGGTGGGGGCCCCACACCTGTCAGTTGCCACAGCAGGTTCTGGCACCCCCCCACTTTTGGAGCGGGACTCAATCTCTCATTACCCCCTGCATTTGGGTTCCCCCCTTTAGGGCCCTCTGCCATAATTTTTAATAAAAGCCACAGACAGCTCACAGGCTGCCGTGAATTTTTGTTTCTTGCCTGCAACCTGTCCCTGTCTTTTAATAAAAATAACTGTGACAAAGTCTTAACCTTATTCATTATCTTTCTCCCTCAATATCCAAGATCCTGTTACATCTTTTGTGCTTCTTCTTCCTTAAGATAATCAAAACTCCCTCATTCCTTACTTTTGCCATTGTTAAAGCCTATAGAAAAGCTAGTCATCTCTAATCTTGATTGCAAAAATTTGTGTGTGTCCAGTTTTGGACTCTCACCTGCACCCAGCTCCCTTTCCAACTCATCCAAAATGCATCTGTTAGTCTTCTCTCTCTCTTTCCTGGGACCACACCACCAACCTACCAGCTCTCTCTTTTTGTCAAGAGTCCTTTTCCCTCATCAATTCAAATCTCTCTTTAAAACCAACCTCTTCAAGCAATTCCTCCTTTCTCCTTATTATTAGGCCTCTTCAGCAAGGCAGTGTGAACGTGCAGGTTTGAAAATCTGAGCTTAGTATTTTTCACGTGCAAAACACAAGACATTCTAATTTACGGTTCCCATAGTGACAGCATATTGAGCTATTAAAGCCATCTCAAAATACAGAAATAGAAAATGTGACATGTGAGGACAACAATGGACTCGTGGCTGCTTTAGAAGCCACATCATTCTTAGTATCCTGATCTTTGGGCATAGTGTAACATTTTCGACACATAATGCTTAAATACTGGAGTTTTGCATTTAATTTTTATATAGTGATTTCAATATATAAATATATTTTTCTTCTAGACAAAAAATATAACTTTCATTCTCTTATGTGTTAACTTACCATCAAAAGGAATTATCAAAGTTGGTATAACACTTCAAGGTTTTAAATGGAGCTGGGTGAACATTAAAGACAGTTTCCTCTCATAGAACAAGTGTTTAGATAGATTTATCATCTATGCTAATATCTCTTTTCCACCCACTTTCCGAACACAAAAGCAATTAAATTACTTGGCCACATATTTTGTGGAAAGCAAAATTTGAAGTCACCTGAATGAAGATTTCCAGAAACCGAATTTAACTTCACATGTGTATTTTTGCCAAAAGTGTTTGTGATCTCATACAATCACAGAAACATTATGGAATCTATTTGACTGTTCTCAACCTAAACAACTCAGATCAAAATGTGAAAAAAAATCAAATGCTTTAAAAAAAAACAATAAAACCTTGTTGTAATTAACCCATAGGTGGTTTTGTAAGTTCAATTAATGCATTTGGTCAAATAAATTGAAGGCAACTGTGATTTGCTTATATAATTTTGACAGAGAGCCTAAATTCAACCAACTCATCATTCATTATAAAGTATTTACTCAACTCTAGTTTCAATAAAAGGATGTTTTTGTTACTATAGTTGTATTAGAATGTACTCATCCAAAATTACAACTGTTGCATGCATTTAAACCAGTTCTTGACATGATATAAACTGACTGTTTCCTTAATTCTATCTGCAAACTGAAAAGACAACATACTGAGTGTTTTATGAGTTTTGGTAGGGGTATTGTTTACTGTGAGTGTTTACACTTGCTGAGAATCTATAGAAATATAAAGGTCATCAATCAACTGCTGAACAACAATTACTCCAAAATACATTTTCACTCTTTATTTATAGAGTTTTGTAACTGAACATTATAAACCAGGAAAATGGGTTTCTACTCCACGCTTGGTGGAAGTAATTTCTTTATTATTGAAGGCAGGTTTAATTTCATTTCCATCTGGTGGTATTGCACTTCAGTTATTATGGTTCCAATAGTTGTAACGTCATTCTACTGCAATACCACAATGAGAAAAAGCATTACAAAAATCAATATGATAGTTAGTGACTTTCTGGCTTTTATGACCCGCATACTTTGTTTTATAGAAGGAGCTACTGGTTACAACTATATTAAAGTTTCTTAACACTTCCCCTTATAAATCAGAGTTTTAAATTGTACATAATGCTGATCAGTTTTGACTGTTCCAGCTGGAATTTTCCATGCTTGGTCTCTGCCTGGGGTTCAATTATTTTGGAAAATTTGAAGAAAGATGGGGGAGCTGGTTGATCCAGACATGTAGGTGACAAAACACAGACAACAAGTTTAGGTTTAATGTGGTGGGTAGCAACTTCATGAAACCCCCAACTATAGGGGGACTGAAATTGTCCCCTGCTTTGGCTCCCAGGCAGTAATTTGGGTTCTGTGTGGTAAAACTAACGAATTAACCAAGAGGGAGAGGGGAGGTCATTCCACCTTCCACTCCTCTCTCCAACCCCAAGAGTTTTCACCCAGGTATACAAACCATGCTAGGATCCTTTACAACCTCCCTTCATAGGATTCCCAGGACAGCGACTTAGCCTGCATAAGACTTGATTCCAAATCATTCTAAATCGGGGCCAGTCCTTCCAGGGTTTTGTGCTCTGTATGCACAGGGTTTATTCCAGGTAATCAATTTACTTTGTCTATATGAGAGGACACCAGCCATGGGTTACAACAGAATTTTTGGTTGCTTTGTTTTTTGTTGTATTATCCTAACTAACCAGTAGGATGCCCAGCCTGTTATGGGGAAGTTAAAAGATTGGCTAACATGGGCCAATCTTATTCCCAACCCCTAAAAAGGAGAACTGTCTAGGCACACAGCCTACTCAGAGTTCCAGCCAGGCAACGACATTCAGCAAGGGTAGAATAGATGTCTACAACTCTGAGGGGGTGAGAGGCCACCAACTCCCGGGGGGGGACATTATTACCAGAATGGGCTGGCACAGGACCCAGTTGGATCTTACAACTCTCTCGTCAGCTGGCCAATCACAACCTTGCATACCCAGGTACAGTCTTTTCCACCCCTCTCTCATTCTTCGGCACACAATTCTCATGCCTATGAGGTTAGAGGGTTGATTTTTGCTGTCCCCATGAAAAATCATTTAGGCCTGGACAAATTATAAGCCGTGGGGGTCACCATTTCCACATGCACAACAGAATTTGTTAAAGGTTTGCGCCTTAATTTCCTGAACATTTCAACTGGGACATATTTTGCAGTATTGGGGCAAAAATTACCAGGATTTGACCCATAGAATTTAAGATAAGGGGGAGGAGTATGTAGAAATATATTAACATTTATACATATTATGCATGTATATATATATAAATGTTAATATATTTCTACATACTCCTCCCCCTTATCTTATATATATAAGATATATACATACTCTTCCCCCTTATCTTATGTATATATATAGTATTTTAAAGTGTATCAAGGATGATCTACTATCCTCATCTTGTCAGTGTGACCCCTCCCCCCCTTCAAGAGGGTACAACCCTGCTCTCTGCATCACTGTGACAGACCCCTGGGGTACAACCTGGACTATTGGACCTTCTTGTCAGCAAGAGTTTCATGAACTGCCTCGCAAAAGAAACAAGATTTTTTTTCTCACCCTACTGGATGTTGCAAGCAGAATTCAGTTCATACTAACTAGAAAGCTTAATTAGGACCATGCATTCTCCCCAGTTCAAGGAGGCTTCCCTTTTTCCTCCAAATTATCTTTCTTCCAAGTGTTGAGATGGGGAGGAGAAAGGTAAAGTAATGATATCATTGTCCCTCATTGTATACTCTCCTCCAGGTGCTGGAAAGATCCTTGCTTTGTCACATGGGTTAGGCAGACCCCATCCTTTATGTGCTCTCTCAGGCCTGGTCTACACTTAACTTACGGATTTGGCGGCAGTCGATGGCAGATACGCAAGTGACATAAAAAACATGCGTATCTCCGATTGACTTTGCCCCGTCTGTTCCGCGCGCCATCCACACTACGCTGTTCCCCTTACGAAGGTGGTTTTCCTCTGTCGATTTCTGGATCGAGTGATCGGGTCTATACAGACTGCTCAGTTGATCCAGAGACATCGATCTGATGGTGGCAAATTTGTGGCCGTCATACAGACGTAGCCTCAGGAGGTGTTCACTGGGAGAGTAGAGTCTCTTTAATGGGCCATCAACAAATAGCTGGCTAGGGGATGCTTGGGGGATGCTTTGTTGCCACAGAAAGGCTAGCTGTGGGCATCTCTTAGACTCACAGTGTATTTCAGTAACACACAGATAACCAATCTTCATAACATCACATACGTATAATTCACCAGGAGAGTAATTTTCAATACCTCATGACTTCTCAAATGATACTTCGCAAGGCATACTTCGTACAAAACATACACTCATTTAACAGCGGTGAATATGTGGGGACAGGATGTAACAGTCAGGTGTATACTTTAATATTTTAGCCTTCATCTCCAATGGAGGGCCAAGTTCTCTTCACACTCATTCTGTTGTAAATCTTCAATAAAGTTAGTGGAAATACTCCTTATTTATCCCAAAGTAAGATTGTACAGAATTTGACCTGTTACTCTAACGCTAGGCGCTGCTTGTTAACGGATGGCAAATATTAATATGATAATTATAATTGTAACTTTGCACATTAACCCTGCTGTATTATAGACTTAGAATAAACTTTATTTATTCCACACAATTAATATTTTGAGAAAGATTTTTTTTCTTTGTTCTCCAAAACAAGGTTTTTTTTTGTTTTTTTTTTTATTAACAACGATTTTTAAAAGTGGAGTTTGGCTTGGACTTTAGCACCAAACACACACCACATATTGTAGTTTAGAAAAATCAGGATTAAAAAAAAAAACCTAAAAAAAAATCACTTACTGGCTCATCAGCGGAGCCCAGAGTGACACTCCAGCAGGGCTCACTGCACAAGCAGCTCCTGCCAAGTGATCTTAATAGTGGCGGTAGTAATTTCACTACAGAATTCTTCTCTCAGCCAGAAGAACAACACTGCGGCTGCTACACTTTTAAGATGCTGTTGCCATGGTACAAAGCTTGTGGTCTCTAGAATGAGAACTTGAAAATTCTAAGGACACCAGGTGATTAGGGACAGGTAGAACCCATGCTTTCATATCACTGACAGGAAAATGAGAGAAACTGTTTCTAATCACCATCTTTTCTCTCTACTGGCTTTCTGAGATGCACCCTGTAATGATCAGGCAATTATAATCAAAGCATGAAATAAGCATCCCCGCTCCCCCACATTATACAGATTACTGAACAAAGCACATAGTGGGAAATTATTTTAAAACCTGCAATATTGAACGTACGTTGAAATGTACCTCACCATGTTCTGCATACATTTTCCTATTTTTAAAACTGTATCCTGAACCAAAGCATGTTTAGTGAGATCAGAACTCTGTACTGCACAACATTACTATAACGCCCTCCCACCCTCGAAATGCATGAACAGCACTACCCAAACACCCGTATGCGTTGGCTAAATGTTAATGTATTCTGTCAAAACCAGATTACCTTCCATGGTGAAGTTATTCCACATCATCATCTATATCAGCCATCTGCAAGCCTAATCCCCTTGTGTTCCAAAATTCTGAGCGCCTGCTACCCTATTTCTGTTTTACGGTTCTGCATAAATCTGTTAAACTCAATATGTTACAGCAAATTCCCCAAATCAAAGGCAATCTGCTGGCCTATAAAATACTGGTTACTGAAAATCGAAGGGTTTAATATAGTAACAATTCAGGAAGTCAGTAAGCAATCTTCATGGTCTGAAGGTGGAATCGCACACTACAGTACCTGCTCAGATAATCCATGCTGTAAAATCAGATATGTTTTTGCTATGCACTGCGTGGCCTTGCACCCATTCATGTATTTCATATCTAATAAAAATCTGAACAGTTGGTCTGATTGGATTTTAAGTGATGCAAATTTGAAAATCAAATAGGCAGACTCCCTTTAGACTTGGTCAATTTAGATTATAATTGTAAAGAACTGCAAATTACATTTACTGTGCTATTGAATTCTCAAGAGATTCAATATGAGTTTTACAAAATGAAAACTATTTTTTATTTTAAAATTTATTAACAGCAAATAAAAGTGTATTCAGTATATGATACCTTTATTATAGCTTTGCTTACATAAGCAGTAAGGTGGTAATCACTCTCCATTACAAAGAACCCTCTGTAATTTCAACAGTCATTTAATTACATTGTTTGACAAAAATAGTTATTTTTATTATTTGTTATCTATTTATTTTAGTTGACTGGCTAATAGAATAAATACCCTTTTAATTCTCTATCATGCAGATAAATCTATCATTTGGAGATTGAGAAGTTTGACATTCCCATTTAGAAGTTTTTCCTTGGAAATGTAAATATGACAAAGTATATATGACGAATATATGTTGAAAGCACCAGTAGGCTTGAAAAACAAAAAAAACTTTCCTAGCCTAAGATTTTAAGAGTGTTTTTTTTTGAAATATTTAGATTGATTTTGGTCAATTGTAAACAGAGAGTGTCATATATGGTAGAATCCTCAATTGCAAAGTGTGATCTTATAGTTGAAGTCAAAATCCTTTCTATAAATAACTTGTTTTTGCTAGGTTTTTATCACCAGTCTCTGCTCATATAATACGCATTGAGCTCCCATTCCTGAATATGAGAGATTTATATGTATTAAAAGTTAACAAAGAAAACAGCTCAGAGGTTGCAAATCATGACAATGGAAAAAAAAGTAAAATGCTCTCCCAAATTCTTTGCCATTGTCTCTCTTATTCCCCTAGTATGTTATGTATCACTTGTGTTATTGGTCTAGCTTAGGCCCCGATTCTGCAACTGACTGACTGCAAGCGGACTCCTCACTGAGCTTCACTGAACTTTTAAAAATGTTCTTCTGTATGATGGCTTACACAGCCACAGATACAATAGCATGAACCGTACAAAGAAAGTATATGCACGTTCATATTTTCCATGAAAATCTAATAAAACCTTGGAGCTATGTTAGATTTGGAACTTATATGAAAAATAAATGATCTCCCATTGTGGCATGAAAGGCAAAGTAAGGAGCCACTAATTAGGGTATATTATTCCTGCAAGCACTTCAGCACATTAAAATACAGTTTGGTATCTGAGCTAGACAAATGAATAAATATATCATATCTCATTTTATTTAAATATATGTCTTTGTAATTCATCACAATTTATTAAAATATCATCTTAGTCCATCACTATTATTCCACCTGAAAAAACAAAAATAATAAAAATAAAAAACTACTTTAATTTGTCTGTGCCATCAGTTACTGTCCTAATTCTCATCTTCCCTTTCTTAGCAAAATAATGGAAAAAGGCATGTTTTTTCACTTCTTTCTTACCTCTCCTTAAAAAAAAAACCACAACTTTTTGGCCATTTTCAATCCAGCATTCACACTCTTCTATGACAAATGGTATTCTTATGTAACGTCACCCTGCTTGCCTCTCTGTACTTATTCCTCTGAACCCAGGTTCTCCATTTGATACTTTAACTATAACATCTTTATCCATGACCTGAATAGTTCTGTTCTTTTTAGGCACCTAGCAATCTTACTTTCAGGACTGTATATCCAGCCACTTATTTTCTGTAACTGACACGCCTCTCCTTTATAGCATCCTGAGGATTTAGTCCTTGTTCCCATCTTTTTCACTTAATTTCTTAATTCCAAATTCATGGCTGTCATATCCATATCTCCTTCACTGTTTTGGGTCTCTCTGCCTTGCTTATTGTTCCGTTTCGGACAAAATTCCCCACTGTCTAAAAGGTGTCCCAGATTTATTAATCTGCCTAGCAGCACCTCCAAATCACCACCTATATAAGACACTATCTAATACAACCACATGGCCAAACCGTTTTTTCCCCTTCTCTTCATTGCTCTAATTCCACCCATTACAGTCTCCCTAATTCTCACTTTGACAGTTCTCAGTTTGTCCAAAATATGGCAATTATTGCCATCCATACCCATAAGCCAGAACAAACTACATTAGAAATGGTCACTGCTTTCCTGTCTCTTTCAGTAAACAGAACAAAATCTCACTCCTAATCCTATTGCTGGAATGTCTTCACTGTAATGTTAATCGATGCTCTTACCCAGGTTTTAGTCCAACCCTCTCTACTAGTCTTCCCCTCTCCAAAAAATGCCCTCTTTGTGGATCTGTATGTGCTTTAGGCCCAAGCGAGTTTACCCTAACAGGGGCATAGGTAAGAACCTGTGCTCCAGTTTAATTCAGGCTGGAACCCACTCACCTTTCAGTGAAGATGCAGACAAAAATCACCTGGGCTAAGAAATTCAGGTGCTCAGACTTGGGTGTCAATCACCCAAGTTAACTGTTCAGTCAGGACCCACCCATCCTTGGGTCATAGATACTAGACTGCAAAGAAGCCTCTGCAGATTTGGGAGTAGGGGAGGGGATGAAATGAAAAATGCCATAGGTTGTTCTCTCCACACACAGATCTAGGAAGAACAACCTGGCACCAGATCTCTAACCTAATTTCTTCTAATGTGTCAGCAAGTATTTTATACAAAGAACGGCAGGTCCTTCTTGCACTCTGTCCATGACATCTAGAATAGCCTCACTGCTTAAATGATTCAAGCTCAGCAACGTCAGTTGCCTATCACCACTTGCTTGTCACATGAATATCTGTGTAGAAAGGTGTTGGTTGCTCCACTCCCTCTGGGTTGCCACCGCCTCACTTGATCACTACATTACCAATAAGGGGTGAGCCAATATATGGGTGCTGGCACTCAGGCAGGGCGGAAAAAGTAAGCCACCTCATTAAGGATCTACAACCTATCCTTGCAGATGATCCCTCACTCGCTCAAGCCGAGGGAGGCAGACTTATCCTTGCTTACAGACAGCCCCCCAACCTGAAGCAAATACTCACCAGCAACCGTACATCATACAACAAGAAATAACCCAGGAACCTATCCCTGCAACAAACCCCGCTGCCAGCTCTGCCCGCACATCGACTCTGGTGACACTATCACAGGTCCTAACCACATCAGCCACACCATCAGGAGCTCATTCACCTGCATGTCTACTAATGTCATATATGCCATCGTGTGCCAGCAATGCCCCTCTGCCATGTACATTGGCCAAAACGGACTGTCACTATGCAAAAGAACAAATGGACACAAATCAGATATAAGAAATGGTAACATCCATAAACCAGTTGAAGAGCACTTCAATCCCCCAGGACACTCTGTAGCTGACTTCGAAGTTGCCATACTTCTACCAAAAAAACCCTCAAAAACAGGCTTCAGTAAGTAACTGCAGAGCTGGAACTTGTATGCAAACTTGACACAATCAGACTGGGTCTGAATAGGGACTTGGAATGGTTCTCTCATTACAAGAAGTAATTGTCACTGTTCACATGTTCTCACCTTCTAACCAACGGTTGTGAATATGCCTCATCTACTCTAACTGAATGGACTTTGTTAACACCTGACCTCCCTACTGTTGTTTCTTATCCTTGGATATATACACATATATACCTCCTATCTTTGATTTCTATTTCATTCATCTGATGAAGTAGGTTGCAGCCCATGAAAGCTCATGCCTGCAGAAATTTGTTAGTCTTTAAAGTGCTACAGAACTCTCATGTTTTTGTTTTTTTAAATGTAGCATAGAGCTCCTGGCCCCCAGGCCAGGCAGGGCAACCACACATGCTTGGAAGCTCTGACCCTCCAGCAGGGCTGGGCAGACAAACAGCCCATAGCCTCTGGCAGGGGTTTGAGCACCTCTGCAGTCTAGGGTTCAAGTAAGGGGTTGCTGCCACCCTAGGGAGGTGGCAGAGGGACGCAGGCCTGCCTGCCTCCACTGTGTCTCAGCCCACAGCCCTAGCAATGGGAGGAGAGGGGAGATAATCTCACCACGGGATCAGTGGGGAATCCACCTGCAATGTGCTGACCGTGCCTCCAGCAGCATTGCAGACTGACTGGAGTCAGCTGGGCTACTTTCTACCCTGCCCTGTGGGTGTACCTGGGTCCATGGGACACCCTCAGTCTCACCAGGGTAGGTGACCAGCAGCACTCCCAGTGGTTCCCATTCAGACACAGGCTCCCAGAAGCCAGGGCATCTCTGGGTGCAGCAACAAGGTCAGCAGTTTGGAGTGGGCAGGGTATGTCCATCTCCCTCGCTGTCTCACCACTCATTGTCTTTTATACTTCCTGTTTCGCCTACCTACTTCTGGTGGGAGGACAGATGTTGGTCTGGCTCCACCCACTTGGATGGGGAAGGTGGCTCCTCCCCCTCTGGCTCAGAGGGATGACACACTGCCTCATTACAATCTGCCATATTGATGGGTTAGATTCTGCCACATTTACCCAGAGGTCTTCAGTCTGTGGGGTGCACCCCCGTAGGGGGGTGTGGAAGAATGTTATATGAGGCACAGCCCCCAACCACGGCTCCAGCCTCGGCTACTGACCCCCCCCCCCCCCAGCCCTGGCTGCCAGCCATGGTTTCCCGATTTAGTCCTCAGCCCTGTTCCCAGCCTTGGCCACCCCTGCTGTCCCATTCCCCAGACTTGGCCCCCACCTCCGAGCCGCTGTTACCAACTTGGCCTTCAGCTTCTGTGGCCTTGCTCCCAGCTGTAGCCCCTGGCCCTCACTGTGGTCCCGCTGTCAGCCCCAACTGGAGGTACGGGAATGTGCAATCTAAAAAGTTTGGGGACCACTGCTTTACACAGATAAACTGCAGTTGAAGCCAATAATGTCTATAGGAATTGGCTCAATATTTTTTTTAATAACTATAACTATCAGTATGCAGCATTTTTCATCCAGAAGGAACACAAAGTGGTTTACAGACTGTATATGTAGGAATCATTCATTACTCTTTAAAACACAGCCTCCTCTGGTTAAGCCACTGCAGTCGTTCAATACAAACAACATATAAATATTTTTAGAAAGGAAGATGGAGAATAGCTTTTCCAGTGGAAGCACAGGGGAAAATGGAAGTAGAGAGGATGCAATTACAAGAATTTAAATTTGGTGGACAAGGACAACGAGATTAACACCTTTGTTTTTACAAAAAGTGCCACAGGATCTTTAATGGACAGGGCATCATTTCTACATTATGTTTGAAAGAGTATATATTCAAAACCTGCCTCCTTGCTGCCTTCCAGTCTGCGCTCTATTTATATATTTCTCCTGATTTCAACTTTGGGCCTTCTTCCATGCAGCCTCTTATGTCTGTAACTTCCAGGCTTTCCTTGTACACCAACAACCACTCTCTCCATTCAAATCCATTCTCAAAACACATTATTTCTATGAAGACTTTCAAATACAATACATCAATTAAAGAGTGTCAACTATCCACCCATCATATTATCTGACAGACAAGCACTGTCTGTATAACTCAGTGTAAAAGTATTTGGGAAGAGATCCTGTTTTCATCCAAAGTTTCGTTTTCAGTGTATGACACTAATGACTATTTCTAATAAAGCTGTACAACAGTGTACCTCTAACTCACCTGGAAAGAATTATTTAGCGACTCACATATAAGTACGATCATAAAGGCACTCTGATACTTCACTGCTGGGGACTATGCATTTTGACTAGACTATCTTATCGAATATTTTGCTCCCCAAAACAGCTGTATAATGTGGGTGGCATGGAGCAACCTGAATAATTATGCAATTTTAATACAGAGACTGGTGTAAACCTACAAAAATTGCAGATTCTCCTTAGCCATGTGTCTTTTAAAAGGGAAAAAACGTTGCTTGCAGTTCTAATAAAACTGCCCCTTTGTATTGCCAATGGCTGCTCCTTTATATATATATATATAAAGTAATTTGCCTAAAGATCTAAATCACACTAATGTAGTTAGACTACTGTGGGGTTAACCATCTGGCTTAGTGGCTCATTAGTAAAGAAATGACCCCTATGCATAAAACACAGCTGGGTCATTCCAAGCTAATGAGCCTTCAAGTTTTATTGTGTGGTACATCTATAAATGGCTGGCTGTAGATCTCCTTTTAAGGCTACAATTTGTACGTACAAACAATTAGGTATACAATTTCTTGATTTAATTTTCACTAATATTATGATCAGTGAACACAGAACTAAGATTTCTACTCATATATCATCAATATGGACTTGTTTTAAAAAAAGTTTCCATAAAATAAACTCCTGATAAAAACAACACTTTGATCTTTATTTTTTCTGCATTAGAACTTCCTTGATAACTTATAACATGCTGATAAAGCACTTCTCAGTAACTCATTTAGGTTTAGTATTTTTACTCTATCATTTTAATGCAAGTACATTTAAATAAAAAGTTCATTCATGAAAATTCACGAATTTAGAATCATAGAAAAATAAGATGATTAGGGTTGGAAGGGACCTCAGGAGATCAACTTGTCCATTCCCATGCTCAAAACAGAACCAACATCAACTAAATCATCAGAGCTGGGTTTGTCAAGCCAAGTCTTAAAAACCTTTAAGGATGGCAATTCCACCACATCCTCAGGTAAACTGTTCCAGTACTTCACCACCCTCCAAGTGAAAAAGTTTCTCTTATATCCAAACTAGACGTCCCCCACTGCAACTTCAGACCACTGCTCCTTGTTTTATCATCTACCACCAAGAACAGCCTAGCTCAATCTTCCCTAGAACCCCCCTTCAGGTAATTAAAGGCTGCTATCAACCCCCCCCCCTCAGTCTTCTCTTCTGCAGACTAAACAAGCCCAGTTCCCTCAACTCTCCTCATAAGTCCTGTACTCCAGCCCCCTAATCATTTTTGTTGCCCTCTGCTGGACTCTCCAATTTGTCCACATCCTTCTGGTAGTGGAGGCCCAAATCTGGACAATACTCCACATGTGGCCTCACCAGTGCCAATAGAGAGGAATAATCACTTCCCTCAATCTGCTGGCAATGCTCCTACTACTGCAGCCCAATATGCAGTTAGCCTTCTTGGCAACAAGGACTCACACTTGCCTCATATCCAGCTTCTTGTACACTGTAACACCCCCCCCCCTAGTCCTTTTCTGCAGAACTGCTGCTTAGCCCATCAGGCCCCATACAAGTACGTGGGATTCTTCCATCTTAAGTGCAGGACTCTGCCCTTTTTCTTGTTGAACCTCATCAGATTTCCTTTGTCCCAATCCTCCAATTCGTCTAGGTCACTCTGAATCCTATCCCTGCCCATCAGCGTATCTACCAGTCCCCCCAGTTGAGTGTCATCTGCAAACTTACTGAGGTGCAATCCATCCCATACTCCAGATCATTAATGAAGATATTGCACAAAACTGGACCCAGGACCGACTCCTGGGGCACTTCACTTGATACCTACATTCATAACTATTCACGTAAGGCTACTGACCTCCAAAGGATGTACAGGATCAGAACCCAAGCACCTGCTCCCACAAGACGTTCGGGCCCCCATTCAGCAAAGTGTTTAAGCACTTAAATGCCTAACTTTAACCATATAAATAATTCCATTGACTTTGATGGGGCTCCTCACATCATTAAAGTTACACAGCTGCTTATATGCCTTACTGATTCAGACCCTGTATATTCTCATGAGATGCTAAGCTGTGTCCACTCCAACTGAATGGGAGCTAATATAGAGTGATCCTGACTACCTGCACCCAGTTAACGAAGCAAACAAAATGTGTTTTAATATTACTGAATGTAAATGTATCCATCTAGGAACAAAGAATGTAGGCCATTCTTACAGGATGGTATACACTCTCCTCAGAAGCAATGACTCTAAAGTTTTGTGGATTGTGGTAGGTAATCAACTGAACATGAGCTCCCAGTGCAACACTAGGGTCAAAAGGGCTAATATGATCCTTGCATGAATAAAGGGACATGTGGAGAAGAATCAGAGATACCTCTGTATTTGGAACTGGTGTGACCACCTCTTAAATAATGTGTCCGGTTCTGCTGTCCAGAGTTCAAGACAAATGTTGGGAAGAACTGATTGAAAAGCCATGAGAATAATTAAAGGGTTAGAAAACATGACCTCTAGTGATAGCCTAAAGGAGCTCAATTTATTTAGTTAAACAAAAACTTGATCTCAGTCTATAAGTAAGTCTACACAGGGAACAAAATTCGAAAAGGGGCTTTTCATTATGGCAGACAAAGGTATAACAAGATCCAGTAGGTGGATGTTAAAGCTAGATAAATTCAGACTGGAAAGGAGGCACAAAATTTTAACAGATCAGATTATTTATTACCCTAACTATTTACCAAGGGTTGTGGTGGATTCTCCATTATTGACAATTTTTAAATCAAGATTGGATATTTTTCCCCTAAAAGATATGCTTTAGTTTCAATAGGAATTAATTCAGGGAAGTTCTATGGCCTGTATGATGCAGGCCAGATGATCACAGTGGCCCCTTCTGGCCTTGGAATACATGATCTTATGAGCAACAGTGAAAAATCAGACATTTTTCCTGCCTCTTTTGTAGTAATATTAAATTAAACATTATGAAACTATAATACACTGGAAAATTAACAGAGAGTTATTTTTATTTCATTTTATTTGTAGATTTTTTTTTCTTTTTTTCTGACAAAAATAAGCATAATAAATTAGAGATAAATGAACAAGCACCCACTGCAAGCACAGGGCCTTATTTCACACCAATAGTCTTTACTTGCATTTATGTAATAAATGACTCACATAAAGGTTTGCAGGACTAGGCCCTTTGGCATTCAAAATACCATTGAGCTTTACCAGGTAACACATCTTTAAGCTGAGGTAATGGTATAAAGAATGAGTTCAGTGCTTGAATTTTATAACCTAATTTAAATTTCAGTCATTTGAACATGTCTATACAAAAGCCAGATGAAAGACAAAATGACAGTATTACGAAAAAGGCCATGTCTGCAATGAAAATTAAACTCTGCATTGTAAAAAATCATAAGCTTGTTAATAAGAAGTGGGATAAATAAGCTATTGTTACTATCCTCTCAGAGTAAGTAGTAATTTCTATTTTGCTCTCTTAAAAAATAAAAATCAGTCAATTCTCTGCCTCAGTGGTCCTACCAGCTTGGTAAAACTCAATTTTGTTTTTTCATCCAAATGCTATAATAAAATAGAACTAACACAATTTTGTCCAATTCCTTGGGCTTCCAGTGTTCAAGATAATGTGATTATATCAGATACCACCATTTCCTCTACCTATCTGTGTCAATCTTTTTCGACTCTTCCATGACATCTGTTATCAACAACAGACTGTATAGTTTTTAATGCAATAGCCTAAGAGAGCCAAGGGTTTCATTACTTTAATATGTCTCTGGCTAATTCTACCTTATCTACTTATTCAGCTTAGCCTTAAAACCCAATTAAAATCTAATTTATCTGATCCCTGGATTCTGAATACTATTTGGCAATGAATCTGACAGCCTGGTAGTAACTACATTACTACACATTGTGCCCCAAGGAATTCTAAATAATGTTTAAAAAACTTCATTTAAAACTGCAGAATTCTCTTTTGGGGCTCTTTGATTTTGTATTGAAGAACAAATGTTTCATCCTCATGCAAAAATCTAGTTATGCTAGTTAAAGGTGTGAGGCCAGATCGTCAGCTAATATAAATTCACACATCTCCATTGAAATTAATGGAATGACAGCAGTTTACACCAGCCTAAGATCTAGCCCATAGGCCTAATTCTTCACGATGTCTGAGCCCTACTTGGACATGGTGAAGAGTGGCAGCTTCAAGGATGCCAATTGTGACTCGGTGATCCTTTGCTGCCCATCCTTTGCAGAATTTGGAATTGCAGGGAGTCCAATCAGAGGCCTGGTCTACACGGATGAGGAAATTTTGTGGCAGTCCAAAGGAGATACACATGCTACTCTATGTAGCTCGCGTATCTGCCGTCGAGACTGCCTAACTTCTACTTACAGCAGCGTCTTCACTTTGCTGTGCTGACAGGAAATGAGCTCCAGTTGGCGCAGCACTACTCTTTTTTCGGGGGTGGATTTATTAAATCAACTTCTGGATCGATTGAGTGAGTCTTCACTTCCACTCAACCGATCCCAAAGAATCGATCTGATTGCTGCGAATTTGCCACCATCAGTGAAAACATACCCTAATTTCCATCACCAGCATAGCTCCATTATGAAGTTTACACCAGCGCAGGATCAGGTGTAAAGTATATTTGATAGACTGTAAAATTACTCCTATAGTGTTAAGACTTTCCTTTTTCTTTCTAAGGCCCCAATCCTGCATTCATATATTTTTGCATGGATTCATATGACTACATGGACCCACTGACTTCAGTGGTGATTTGCTATCATTGTTATATGAATGACTTCAGTGGGGCTCAACATGGCAGTCACCACAAGTAGATCTGAATGCAGAACTCTTTATATTACAACTGATGTATTGCAATAATATATATATATGCAATATATTATTTCAAGTTTCACTGCATATTAAGTTATAAGACTAATGAACGGGAAAACTGTTACAGATAAATATATTATAGTGAATTCTTCCTATATCAGGAATCATTTCTCTGCAATTTCATTTCAGTATAACAAATTGGATGTCCAAACTATTTAAAATTAACTTTGCTTATATCAGTAGCAAGACAAAGATGATGTTTAAAATATATTTACGTAGTGATAAAACCCGTTGTGCTATTTGTGTGCCAGTGACTCGATGGCATTTGTTTTGTGTTATTCGATATATTACAACCTAACACAAAAGATATTTTAATTTTATGCTGGGTGTTTAACAAGAGATCAGATGCAACTGTTTTATGAAAAGAAATCCAATATTTTAAATTCATTGTTAAAAATCCAAGAATAAACTGAAATATTTAATGATCCAACAGTTTCCTTTCTGGGGGAAAAAAGCCAAAAAACAAAAAACCACTGATATTTTAATAGGTATGTTTTAGGAAATTGATCACATCACAGATTATTTTTCTTACTTTAATTTGTCTTTGTAAATTAATAACATCACACGCTCTTACTGTATGAACACCACACAGATGTGGAAGGAGTAATACTAAATTAACTGACAAGCTACCCTGTAATATAACCATAGGTTATGATGTGTCACAGTAATTCCACTGTAATCATTAAATCACAAAGTGATATGATGGTCACACAGTAACATTCCATTGAATACAATGCAATTACTATATGATGTTTCATTATATTATATAATTTACTTTAGTGAAAGAAAACTCATAAATTATCTTATATTACTACTGTATGTGCTTTTTGTATTTCAGCCACAACTGTGATATCTTCCCATACATGAGATAAATCAGAAAAAATAAATGCTTATTACTGGCATGATAATTTCTCTAATATTAAAACCAAAATACAAATACTTTTCAGAAATGCAACAGGGCTTTAACACCTAATATTACATTTACTAATTTATAGACAAATCATGCACTACATTCAAAATAATTTATTTGTCTTTACAAACCTTTTGAATTGGGTATCTTGTTAAAGAACCTGTACCTAATAAAAATAAACTCTATTTTGTTTATTATTAAATATATATTTTATTGCAGCTCTACAACATCAGGATGCAGTTCTTTTAATTATGCAGAGAATTTTTATGGCGTGCAAGTGTGCCCTCTTCTGGGCCAAGACCGTTATTCCAGACCCAGGCTTCTAAAAATGCTTCTTATTCTTATATTCCATCAATAACATCACATCAGAATAGCCATTTAAAAAAACATCACAGGAATCCAACTAACTGTAATTCTATAACTAATTTAAACAACTGTAATTCTATATTGAAAGTGTACTTCCAAATGAATAAAACTCTCCTTTGTAGTGTATACTTGGCAGACTTTTACACACTAGGGCAGAGGTAGTAAATAGGCAGACCTCGAGCCAAATCCAGACTGCCAGATGATTTTGAATGGACCCCACAATCTTTTTATTTATCATCATCTTTAGTTTTATTTTTTAAAATTACTTTCTCTGGAATCTGGACCTTGACTAAACGTTGACCAAGAAATGTGGACTTTGACAAAAAATAATTGACTACCCCTGTACTAGGGTATCCCACTTTTCTTAACCTCCCCACAGTTTTGACATCTAATACAAGTTTTGATATCTAATACAGAGTAAAAATAGCATTTCCAACATATATATAAAGGAGGCGTGGCCCTTACACATGACCTTCAAGAAAATGCATCCTGGTTATGTGAATACTATTTTTAATTTATGCATGCACTGTTATTGTAGCAGTGTCAGTTCCAGGATATCGGAGAGACAAGGTGGGTGAGATTTTTTATTGGATTAACTTCTCTGAGAGAGAAGCATTCAAATTTTATATGAATTTTGGTGTTTTTTTGTTTGTTTTTGGGGGGGGGTTCTGTTTTTTTAAAATTTCAGTCACTATTGTTTTTGTAGTTAGAGGAAGAGTTGATTTCATACATACAATTGATTAAATACAAGGCAGCTTTAAAATTATTATAAGTAAAATTCTTTTATTGTGTGCACGCATGCGAGAAAGAGAGAAGACACTCCCCACCAAACCATATTACTTAAGTAGACCTGTATTCTATCTATGTACAATCCTATGTACAGACATCTCTGTAGACAACCTTTATTATGCTCTCTCACAAAAAGTACAGAATCTAGAAGAATCAAAATGGAGATACCCAGCTGACACAATATGTTTCCGCTACTATCTGCAGGTTTTTTGTCATAAGCATTGAATATGGCCTTATATTTGCATATTACATAATTAAGATAGCATGATACCAAAAATCCTTGAGAGTAGAAGTTATGAAACCTTTTGGGAAAAATTAACTCAAGACATTAGTTTCTGTAAGATCACTAGTTTCAGCAGACATGTTTTTTTGATACATTCCAAATAAACATTTAAGACAGTTTTTCTTTATGGCCAACATTCACAGGCTATACAAAAGATGGAAATCTGTCCAGTAAAAATACTGAAATACAGGAGAAATACACATAAGGCAGCTATACACGTAGAAAGCAAAATCATAAAATAAATTATTTAGTATTAAATGCAGAAAAACTTCTTTCACAACAGGATAATGAGCTCCATATGACACGTGGGTAAACAAAAACAAATTAATGACCCATAGGCAAACTACAACACAGAAAAGAATAATTAAAGAGCATTGAACATTCACAGCTATAATCAGGGTTCACTCTGAAAGGTATAACGTGAACAAATAGCATGTTCAGTTATACTAGAACTGATCATTGTTATTGCAGTACAAATTTCTAAGCTAACTAAGCATACACAATGCATGGTGGGAGGAGTCTTTATTTCTGTAAGCAGATCCAGCAAAGCAACCAAACACATAATATTGCTATTGCAGGACTGAAATAAGGAAAGGAAATTACTCTAGATTCCTCTGGTAAATGATAGAAAGACTCAATACAGTACCTTTGTATTATTGGACAAGTCACATATTCCTTTTTGTTTGCTTACAGTGACTTTTAGAGGGGTGCCTGCCCTACCATGGCTGGAAAACCCAAGCTGCAACATCTACTGCTATTTTCAGGGCTCTAGCTCAAGTCCTGCTAACTCGAGTCTCTCTACTCAGGTTAGTAGGCTTGTTGCCAGTGGCACTGTGGACGTACCCTAAAAAGGCCAGAGAATAAGTTGAGAGGAAACCCAACCTGTCTCTCTGACGGAGTAGACAATGAGTTCCTGAATGCATCCTCCATATGCCAATTATTATAACGATTATTAATATTGCCATAGCACCTTCCATCTGAGGATCTCAAAGAACGTAAACATTAATGAATTAAGTCTGACTGGAAAATAGGTGAGTATCTCAATTCTGCTGGTGGAGTACAGAGAGGTAAAATGATCTTAGTAAGGCTCAAATAGCCTGAATCCGAGTCTTGTGTTTTAACTGCTAGACCAGGGGTTCTGAAGCCTTTTTTGCTGGGACTCCCTTTGAAAATATTCAGGCTGTGATGAGCCCCCCATGCCAACTTTACCAGCATGCACGGGGGCTGACAGCTCATGACCTTCCCATAAGCCACCTTGTGACTGCCTGAAGGGGTCATGACCCCTGGTTTGAGAAACCCTGTGCTCGACCATACTTTCTGTGATGCTAGATAGCCAATATGTAGGTAAGTAGATATGATCAGTATGATAAGAAATTCCTCCCCCTTATTCAAATTCTTTATGGTGACTGAGTCTTGGAGTTACAAACACAACAGTGTGTTGCAATTGGATCGGATTGGGCTTGAAGGGCCAAATATACAAGGACAGCTATAGGAAAAGAGAAAATGGAAGGAAAGCAAAAGTACGATAAATTAATTTTAGGGGAAGAACTTAGTAAAACCTGTTAGATTCTGAAGAGACTAATACATCTAGCTGGAAATGAGACACCAGAAAAACCTTTGTTTTTAACGTATTATTAGACATGGTAGATACATGAGGATTGGCTGCCAGTTTTGTTACATCAATTAATGTAAGGTAATAAGAGGGATTCCATACACACTGCTGGGGGAGATATAATGCATCTGTAGGAGGTTGGTAGGGTGGGAGAGGTCAACACTGGTGGCCTCAAATATAGTGGGTTGTGTCAAAGGGCTCCATTTTAGCAAAGCATATAAGCACAAACTGAACTTTAACCTTAAGTATGTGCCTAAACCCTCTCTCTTTAATGGGAAATAAAGGCATGCAAAAAGTAAGCATGCACGTAAAAATTCTGCTGATTTGGGGCCTAAGAAGGGAAAAGAACAAAGAGGCAGGCCCTAAAAGAAGATGGAGCATAGCAACGGGGGAGGGGCAGGGTGAAGAGGAGGAGGTGAAGGGAGCCTGAGGAGGAAAGTGCGTTTTGTTCTTAATTATTCGGAGATTCAAATATTTCCCAAATCTTAGGTCATGACAAAGAGCTTTCTCTGAGTCCCAGTAAAAAAGATACTATTTACTCCCATGTGCTGTATTTGACATTATATGCAAACAACTGTTTGTACCTTCTATAACGAAATGTGTCAAACCAGATTAAAAAAAACTTATTTAGGCTCCAAGTAAAACCAACCCTTCACCCCACCCCAAAAAACAAAAGCAAAATCTAGAGCCAAAAATGTAAGAAAAGTGGTAAAAACAAATAGCAAAAAAAAACCAAAACAACAACTTCCGAATGTTTTACAGCACCCTTAGTTCTACTGAACAAGTAATATATTTTGTATAGTATAATATAATAGTTTATATAGATTGTAGTGGCACCTAGAGGAGATGACAGAAATTGTCACCTGTAAACTATTTGCTATTGTACATTGGTGAAGAAATAGCCACGCTCACAGTTTTATTTATAGGCTGCATTGGTTTTATTTAATATCCCTTTTCTCCATACATCCATTTTCCCCAGGACTGACAGTCATATACATGTACACGCAGAGACTCTCTCTCTCTAAATGTGTGCACGCGTGTCCACCTGAGCGCCAAGGTACAGGGAACATTTACTTCTCAGTTCAGTGATTGCATATTCTTTTGCATTTGTACTATGCCCTTTATGGGCAGTATCAGAAACTAACAGTAATTTAACAACACAATAAAAATATTACTTGGCCCCAGACACAAGGAATTTACTTCCCGTTTCGTGTCCCTTGCCCTTGCCCAGGTGCTCTGCAGAAGAGACAAAAGAGAGAATACCTTTGGAAATGCAGTGTTCCACATCCTGGTCACGAGGGCTGGGCGAAATTTAGGGTTTGGAAACTTTAAGTTATGTTTATATTTTACTACTTGCAGCTTGTTCTGATGTATGCTGGTAAAGCTTTGCTCTTTTTGAAAAAGCCCACTCATTATCGCTACATTTCTTCCTAGTAACCCCACTATTTTACATGTGAGATTTCAGTCCTGAATCTCTAGATTAGTGTAATTAAAAACAGAATCTGATTTCGTGAAGAATTTAGCAGCAGGAGAATGAATAGCTCCCATAGTGTTTCCAACCCATGCTGCAACAGCAACACCAATAGGACTCTTAAGTGAAGCAAATAGGATAGATACCCCCATGGTAGAAAAAGCTGTCTCATTCCCTGTCAAACTCCAAATGCAGAGAGAGTGCCTGACAAAACAGAACCAGGAAGTGACCCTGAGCCATAACTTGAAAGATGTGAACATTTGGGAAGAGCACTTATATTGGCCAATGGGCCTAGTGGTGGGGAGCCTTGAGAAGCCTAACTCAGTGGATTGCACCTGCTAGTGACTATAATCTTCTCAAAAGATATAATTAGCCATTCTGTATGGGCTGGGTCTTGCTGAGAAAGGCTATTGTGGCAGTTAGTTCACCGTTTCAAGCAGTGACACGGGAATTGTTTTCACCTCTGTAGCCAGTGTCTGTAAAGAAAGCCTAATTCAATTGGAGAAGTAGTATAGAGGATTATGTCAGAATCATATTGTTCTGCTGGCTGATGGCAAAAACAGCATTCACTGGGTTGGCGGCCTATGTGACCACATGACAGGGTGGAGACTTCCTTGGTTTCAGGGATTGATGGTGAAGGTGTGACATTTGCTAGGAAGACAGAGGTCTGGGTGTTCACCATAGGTGAAGAGAAACCAGGAGATATAATGAAGGCAAAGCAAAGATTATGGATGTAGTTTGAAATACTTTCAGTGGGCCAATATTTTCCCAGTTTAACCCCAACTGCACAGAGCTGGACTGAAAACACTGGAGGATTGCACTGGGGGAGAGACTAGGCTCTGGGTGACTCTCTCTAGGGAAAGTGATAGCTGCCACAAAAGCAGATGCCAGATTTTATGTAATATCAGGGAAAAGAAGCCTGAGGTTGTTTTTCACATAGGTGGAAGGGTCATGGTTGTCATGGCCCCGTGATGGGCTGTGACTACGTTATAGCTTTTACTTCCATTTTACAGATGTCTCCAGTCTTACTGCAAGATTTGCAATTCTCGTAATAATTCATGAGGTTGCATTTCAAGGGCTGTTAGTTTCTTCTTATGCTGAGATGACTGTGCTGAAATAGATTGTGGGTTCGGACATACATCTATCTGCCGTGATACTGCACTTAAAGAAAAATCCAGCCTTACCTCCTGGGTCATGGGGAGAGCAAATAGCCAAAGCTCAGCAACGTTTGTTCCCACTGTAGATGATTTTGTTTTAGTTTTGTTTCTTTTTTGTTTCCCTCTGTGCCACTGAAGTTTTAGCTCACGAGTGGAGGCAGACTGATATGTTTTCCAATTAACTGAGGCACTAACCTGAACTCAATTCAATCCAATGACTAGCAAATTCAGAAGGTTTTTCATTTTAGTTACTCTGAGCTTTCTGGCCCAGTAGGTACTACAATAAAGACAAAATACTGTTTAGCTCAGAATGGATCAATAGTTGCCCAGAAAGAACCAAGGAAGAGGGTCTATAGTGGTACTGCAAGTAGTGAGATTTGCCCCTCCCCCCCAACCTCCCCTCCAAAGGTACCTAACCACGGGGAGTCATTCATGGTTATGCCACTAGTGAAGGACCAGGCACTAGGCTCCACTGATTTTATAGAACAGAAAAGAGACAATGAGAAGCTCAGTCATTTATATGAGTGTTTTACTGCAGTTAATGGGGCTCTCGTGGACCTATCGTGCCGATTTTGACTCAGAGAGAAATATCCTGGTCAGAATCATCAGTGAACCTCAAAATAGGAATTCATTTTTCCCCCAACTTCTCCTTCCAAAGATGTCATGGAAACAGAACTCTTGGTGTTCCAACAACAGATATGGAACCAAGCTCACGCCCATGGCGAGGCAGAGGATCCAAGACAGGTACTTAAAAAGTTCTCCCAGGCTGACGTTCCTAAGGTAACAACATTGACAGACCATGACACTAACATGATATCTCAGCTGCTGCAAAAAGCATGATGGCTATCCCTCAGATGACTTTAGCATCAGTTAAAACCCCAGTCTATCATCCTCACACAAATGACCCGTTTGAGCCTTTTGAGAGAACGTTCAAGGAAATCCTGTGTAAAATGCAACTACCAAAAACCCAAAATTGGACAAAATGCTTATATATGGTATTTGCAATGCATGAGGTACCACGCTTTTCTACAAGGTTTGCCTGTGGTGAACTGTATTTATGGACAACAGTAACATGATATTCTGGCCCTGCTAACTCAAAGACAAAGCAGTGACTGTGATCCTGACTAGTCTGAAATTATGGGAATGTTTGGATTGTGTAGCAGCTTTTGCTTGTAAAAACCTGTAGGCGGCACAGGTTTCACAGTACTATCATAAAAGCACTAAGCAACGGGTATGTCAATACAAGGTTGCGCTGCTGTTACCAAAGAAAAACAAGAAACCAAATTACTTGCAACGTGGCAGGGGCTCTTTGAACCAGTGTTCTGGGTAGAGTAGGCAGATGGTAAATTTATTTATCGAAGGGGAAAGGCAAGGCACCCAGGAGTATCACAAATTTAGAACACTAGATGGGCACATCCTACAGAGCAGGAGTTAGAGTGAGATTGACCAAATTCCTGGCTTGCTTAGCACCTGCGCGTTGGCAATCGCTTTCAAACAAAAGATTTTATGATTTCCACAAATACATTTTTTTTGGACCAGGGGAAATGATTTTGTCATCATCATTCTAGTGACTCAGCTTCTGAGAAATTTGTGAAGAGGGGGGAAACTGCATTTTTCTCATCCAGTAAAACCAGTGTGGTTCTAAAAAATGGCCTGCATATTTTATTTTGAACAAAACAAACTTGAATCGGTTACTAAAAATTGCTTGGAATATCTCAAGGATGAATCAGTGCAACAGGAACACATGGTTCTGATTGGTATTTTAAAAGGTAGAGGCACACTCTCTCATAGTCCTAACCCATTTGTTTCCACATAGCTTTTTCAAGGACACAAAACATAAAACCGAGTTCACATCTCGTCTAGGAGAGCAAAATGAAATGGCTCAGTTCATTATTTCAATTTTGAATTACAGTATGTAGCTTTAACTAAAACTTGCTTTTCTAAGTATTCCTTGAAAAGCTATCAGAGCAATCGTGAGAACAATTGACAGATTGTCCTTTCTAGACAGCTGTAACTAAATCAGCCAATCCTGATGACTCAGCAGACAACCTCTGTCACCAATCACTGATTACTGAGTTCGGGACAGCAATGGACATTTTGCTGTCTCATGAATATAATTTACTATTCACTGTCAGACAGATTAATCTTGTGAGATTCACAGTCTCCTTTCAAAAGGATGCAAGAATGATTTTTTCTCTTTTAAATATGAGTTCAGCTAGAGCTGTTAAATATGGAACTTGACTGTCTTGAGAGTCCATAGATTTTCATTTCCCATCACCTTTTTCATTCTAATTTGGTTGTGCCTTCAAGAACCTCTAACTGTCCATTAAAGACTTTTAGTTTTTACTCACTGCAGCATCTTCTTAAAATACAGTTTTATAGGAGGCAACATCAAATGCATTTCCTGTATTTCAGTAAGCAAAACCACCTGAAGACCTGTTTTCTCTACCGTGATTACCTTACATTTTGTATCTTTAGACTTAGAATTTCCTTATTTGCACAAAACAAGAACTAGAAGCCACAGACCCATAGTACAGCCAGAAAGCTAATGTGATCAGATGTTGGGAACAGGTGGCAACTTTAGGGGCAAGATACCAAAAAAAAAAACCACTGAAGTATTAATGGGAATCTTTCAAAAGTGTCACATCGAAAATGGTTAGGTTATTAGAGGGACTTTAAAAACAAAACAAAAAGCCCACACAGATCTAGAAGGATCAAAAATCTGGGAAATGCAGGAGAAGCAGAGGGGAATCAGAGTGACAAGGGAAACAAGAGGATTGTTTCTATTAAATCTATGCCATAGAATAAATAAGTCTCTAAAAGATTTCCATTTTGAATGCATGCATTCTGCTGTTCATTCTAAATCCCAGAGAGTGTTGCTATGAGGTTCCCATTCCCCACATTTGGCCTACCTGCTGAGAGAGAAACCCACTCTGAAGGAAAAGAAGTGGCAGTAGGTTTGGCTACTAGGTGCAGGAAACAGTCAGGCAGGCCCTTCCTTTGAACCCTGACAAGAAACTTCCCCTGCACCACATGAAGGGAACTCGACAGACCATGAGACTGAATGGCCATGCAAATGCGCTATCCCCCTGTCCAGAACATCTGCCAAAAGAGTTCCACTTCACAGAGGGAAAGAGCTTTAGGAAGGGATCAGCCACGGTGTCCTCCTGTCTCGCTCCTAGAATCCCATACCTGAAGCAAGCCCCAGTCTCCTCCATAATGGAAAGAAGTGACAAGAGCCAGTGGACTCTGGAGGAAGTTGCCAGTTACGAGAACCCTTTTCCCCATCTCTGCCAAAAACAGAAAAGTTAACCACTTTTGAGTATCACTCAGTAATAAGGGCACTGATCTAACAGGATGATTTTTGTGGGGCAGGAGTTAATTGTGGCTTTTGGGAAGTGATGGTGATGTTAGAAGGTGTTTCCCTTTCTCATACAGGCTAGGTCTAGACTACCTAGTGTGATTCTTCTGCGTGGATCCATATGCTTGCGCTAGCTGTCATCAAGTGAGCTAGCGAGAGTGTAAATGGGAGTGTAGCCATGGTAGGACAAGTAGTGGCAGCTTAGCCATGTGGAGTACAAACCCATCTTCAATGGTGGATAAAGCCTGGCATGGTGTTGGGGACGTTGCACTTCTATTTATACTTGGGCTAGCTTGATGAGACCTGGTGCAAGTATGTGCACAAGCAGGGAATCACACCCCTTGCTTATACTGTGGACATAGCCATAGTGGACAGGATTGGGAAGGCAGGAGGGAAGGACTGCAGTATTACCAATCCTAAACTTCAAAAACCCTGTGTAGGCCTCCAAAATCATGAGATTGATTTAAAAAAAGAAATTATAAGTTTTCAATTCGGAGTTCTTTTTATTTGCCTTCTGGTGTTTCTGTTTTTGGGGTTCACATTTCAAGAAGAGTTATGCAGAGAACAGGGACTCTGTGTCGTGGAAGGTTTTGGAATTTCAAAATCTGGCTTTGTTCCAATTTGGAATAACAGCCAAAAATTCTTCACTTAACTGAATCCATGAAAAAGAAATGGATAGCTCAGAACAACTAGTTTCGATTATTTAAAAATGAAATTCTGCCTGCAAAAGGAAGGGGAGCCAGGAACCTGGAAGCCCCAGATTCCAAAGCTCCAATGCTCACAGCTCAGCTGGGGATTGCAGGATCCAGATTGTTTGGGGGAAATCTTAAAAAAAAATGTAACTGATAAGATATGTAACTTTGACAATTTACTGATACGTGGTTTATTGCTTTGTCTGTCTTGTCTCCTTAGAGGTGCTTACCAAGTGTTTGTATAACATCAAGTACAATGGAACCCCAATCCTCATCGGAGATTTTGGACGTTACCATCCCACCAATATACATTATTAACAACAATGATAGAGCTCCTGTGGGCTAAAACTGCAAAACCTCTCATGGTATTAATCGTTCAAACAAGTATTTGCAATGGAACCAGAATATCTGAATATTTGATGAGAGAATATAGCTGAACCAAACCTAATTCAGTAAATTAAAAATAAAATCCAAGTGAAATTGTCAAATTTTGTCTTCTCACCACTTCTGAGCAGCAAGTTGTGGCACTTGCCTGAAATCTTTATAATACTGAAAATACGTTTTACTGCAACTGAAGCTTACTCTTCTCCCTCTTCCCCTTGCAAACCTTCCTTCCATCTTAGTACAAAAACTAATGGCTGAAAACAGTCAGACGGGAAATAAAGGCTTTTTAAAGGATCCTACACCCTGACGTCTTACCTTGCCAGTTTGCTGGATTCCCATCTCCCTCACCAACTAATCAGACACCCAGTGGCATCTTTCTGACTAGTTTTCTGAACCACACAACGACGGTGACCAGCCTCAATAAAATTTGTTTGGAATATTGTTTAGGTTGCACTCTATGCTGTACACAAGAACTCCATTTCAAGCATGTAACTAGCTAAAAGGACACGGTTAGCAACTCACTAGCACCTCAGGGACCTACAAACTGGGCAGGAGAATGTGAGAAAATTCTGTTATATGTGCGCAGAATTCTCCCTCTTGCACCACAAATTTCTGTCCTTTACCACTCTGACCTACAGCTGGGAAAACATCATATATTGGCACAGTAGTGAACGGTAAGGTGAGCTGATTTGCAAGACTGAATGCATCCATTCTTATTTTCTATGCTTTTTTTACCTAATGTAGTCATTCATACCTGAGCAAACTGATTGTAAAATGAGGTGTAAACACTATCATTTCATACACCCTTTGTAAGCAGCATGCACCGATGCAAATGGTTAACTTAGTACAAGGGAATAGAGAATCAGGCCTGATCTGTAAACATCATGAAACAAAAAGAACTTATAGATGAAGAAGTCTTCCTCGCCCTAGATCACTGAAGAGGATAAATAGAGGGGAAGGTGATTTTAGGATGGGGAGAGCTATTAACATTGGAATAGGCAAGAAAACAACAACATTACCATTGCGATATACGGTCTATCCCTGAAATACTCAATGACCAATATCAAAGGAGTGTGCACATTTTACAACTCAGCCGCCACAAATTTTCAGGTCCCCTCCTCCCCCCATTCTCTCTCTTTTTCTTCTTCTTTAATCAGAACAAAGTGTGAGTAAATTTAAAATGAGAGACTGATAGCACTGGTTAAAGGCAGTGTGGACAGATGCTATCCAAGCTTCCCTCAGACAGCTCTTCGAATGTATCTCAACACTAACCTGGAACAAAATACTCTGACAGTTTGGCCAGCTTTTGATCAGACTGTCAGGCGTGCCACGTTTTGCACTATGGCAATCAAATTTTACTTTATAGCAATTCTACCAAGCTTTTTAGAATTTTCCAAGTGAAATATTTTGCAGTTGTAAAGCCCTTGCTTCTCATTACTGAAAGCCCCATTACCTGTTATCAAGACGGGGTTAAATACAAAAATAGAGGTTATGCTCATAGACACAAATGTCATCTTTAAAAAACAAAAACAAAACCTAGGGAGAGATTACATGAAATATTTTTAAAATTTGAAATATTCTACCTTCAAACTCAACAGGAATTTGCTAAGAAGACACTTCTATAGAAGCTGTTCAACTGGCCTAATTTGGTTACATTCCAGATGAAACATGAAAAGAATCAGGAATTGTAGTCTTTAGATTATAATTAGGCTGATATTAGAATAATAGAAATATAGAGATGGTAAAATACCTATCAAATTTAGTTACTAAACACCATATGTAAAGTGTAACACAGAACACTGTTCCACTCTGTATTCTAAGAGAAACCCTGAAACTACATTAACCATCTTCAACATGGTCATAAATGTATGCATATAAACTATAAAGATTCTTCTGCCTTATCTGAAAGTGGTGTCAGAAATAAAATAAGTAATGATTCTGAAGCAAGGGCAAATGCATTCTGCTATCACAAAACAATACATAAAACAGGCACTACCAGGGAACAGGATGCAACAATCCATCAGTTTTGGAACTATCTTTGTAAAGACCTTTTACAGCTTACTCCTAAAAGTAATAATTCTTTGAGACAAGATTCTACAGACAGCAATCCAAAAAGCTATATTTCACATCATCATCACCTGTTCTTTAACTCACTTTCTTTATGGCTTTCACCTCAATATAAAACAGCCTCAGCTTCACTGTCATTTGCACTGAAAGAACATCTCAACTGTCACCTTAAAAACCAGCAAACAATTTCTGCTTTGTAATCCAAGGAAAAAGCTGTTCCTTGAAGCCAACTCCATTTTACTGAGCAGTAAAAAAAAAAAAAAGAAAAAGAAATTTAAGAAATAAATTCTAGTTGTCTCAGATATACCATAAGGCAACTAGAAGACTGAATACTTTCACTGTTTTGATAGTGTGTACTATCAGTCTCGCAATTAGGAATAATAATAAAAGCACTTCATCCTTGAATGCTAGTTTTCAACATTTATGGGATTTAGGGACTTGTGGAAACAGGATCAAAATATGTCAATGTGTTTACTCAAACTCTAACATTACCAGCAGATGAAAAACAAAGCATGGAGTAGAACATTCACTGTGGTAAACATTTTTGGATAACTTAAATATGTAAATATTCATTTCAAAATATCGCCAATCATATATTGTATGTGCTAAAAAAGGAAAATGACCTGCTTAAAGTGGCTATCATCAATTTTTCAGAGAAAAAACAGCTTCTGACAATATTTTCAGGAATTAAGTTGTATGATAAAAACTGGTTATTGACTGGTTATGACCTCACTGCATATATCACAGCTTTCTGATGATAGATGGGTTTAGTAACAACAGTGCAAAATACCCACAAATAATTTTGGAGGTATATACAGGTACTGTTAAACAGAGGATATTTATCATTTAAGAGATTATACACATAAAGCAAACTGTACTGTGTGTACACTATGGTGAACGCTTAGCACCTCTTGCAATCCTACATTTTTAACTGATGTATTTAGTATTTTAAAAATGTCATTATGTGCACTGCAATGACAGATAGTTCTCAGACACAGAAAATCTGCACACTTACAGTGAATAGCTCCAATTAAACTGTTAGCAAATAAGAATCCTTATGATTTAACCACATCCTCCCACACACAAACCTGGAGCTACTTCCTGCGAACTTCTGTGCATACATCCGAGTAACACATTCCGTGATTATTTCCCTATAACAATGAATAATGCTAGAAACTAATTACACATTTTCTTTTTCAAAAATAGTATGTAGGATATTTTCATTTGACTTATCCATGTTTCCACTTGGCGTACCAACCAGCAGTTTTAGACACGTTTCACAACAGTGCTTGAGCTAACTGGAAATATCTAACAGTTGTGTGGACTATTTTTTTGTTAAAGTTAAACAAGTTACTGATGCAGAACATACTAGCCCCTTACTCTGCAGTGGAGTGAGGGAAACTTGTAGTTGGGGACATTCCCTTTCAGAGCAAAATGCATTTCTAGATATAGTTATTTGTTACAAACTACTATAAAACAATCTCAAACCCCAAAATGTGGAATATCCCTGAAGTATTTTAAGTAGCTGCCCTGATTTTCTTGAACTCCCGTTACCTAGGATCGTCAGTTTTACTAAGCATGTAAGCCTTCAAAAATAATCATAGAACTGCTTAAGAAACCATAGAGGAGAAAAAGACTAAAAAGAGCATATAACTTACATTATTCATATACTCGCTAAGCAGGTCTTGGAGGGCCTGTCGTACAGCATTGCATTCAGCAACAATTCTCTCCCGGCGGTCATCACGTGTGCATGAAGAGTCTGCCATCAATGCTGCCCCGCTGATAATACTTTCCAACCTTTCTTCAAGAGATGGTCTGAATCTCGCCTCGCTGAAAGTCATAGGGTCTAAAATAATCTTGTTCTGAAATATAAAAGAAAGAGAAAAATTAAGAGCATTCTTGGGTGTTTGCTATACTTCTTCAAACTCTCTCCCTGTATGGCTTTTTAATCTTCCTGACTGTATAAATACAATAATTCTCTGCTACACTCCAGGAAGAACTACACTTACTGAAATATCTGGTCTCTATGAAATTCAGTGTCCTTAAATAACATATTTTAAAGGGCCAGACAACGTACAATGGTTTTAAAACTATATTCTTGGCAATAAGCATTTCAACAGATGGGTTTTCAAATGCTGTATGTCAGTTGCCTAAAGCAAAAAAAGGAGGTGACCTTTAAGCTCTGTAAATTGATGACTATTATACTTTTATCGGACCTTATGAAGCTTTTCACAGCTAAGAACTGGAACATGAATTGTAACAAATGTGCTACTGTTGTCCTGAACATCTCATTCATTGAATACTTAAGTCTCTATTAGTATCATATAATGTAACTGGCTCTATAGTTATTCAAGTAATCTAATGTTCAGTTCTGTGTTTAATGAATGGGTCCCTCTCCCCATTTCCAGCATCAATCTAATCTCCCTACAAAGACCGAAGCAGCCACCAAGCTGCCTCTGCTCTACTTCTAGCAGTTCTTTGATCATCCACTGGGAGGGAAAGCGAAGGAGAGGTTACTCACCTTGTGCAGTAACTGGAGTTCTCTGAGATGTCTATGTCCCTGTGGGTGATCCACTTTATGTGCACATGAGCCCCTCCCCACCTTTGATTGGAAATTTTTGGTAGCAATGCCCTTTCTGCCTACTCAAGCACCCTACACATCTGTACCGAGGCTGTACAGAACGTGTGTGGGTGCAGACCTTTTAGTTTCTTCTCTACTGCAAAGCCCAGAGAGGCATCTTTGAAGCAGAGAAGAGGAGGGCAGGTAGCGGCGCACCCAGAGGGGGACACATCTCGAAGAACTCCAGTTATAGCACAAGATGAGTAATCCGTCCTCCTTCTTCAAGTAGCATCCCTGTGGGTGTTCTGCTTCAGGTAATTCTCTAGCAGTAACCCCTTAAGGAGGTGGGAGTTTTGAAACAGCGTCTATCGCTGAAGAAAGAACTGTGCTGCCTTCTGCCACATCTGATCTCACAGTGTGAATTAGATCATAGTGGTTGGAAAACATGTGCACTGAGGACTATGTTGCAGCCTGCACATTTCAGCAACTGGAACATCTTGCAGTGGAGGTACAGATGGACTGTGATCTAGCAAAATGTGCAGTCATTCTTAGGGGAGGTGTAACCTCAGCAAAACCATAGAAGGCAATCCGGAATTCTGTTTAGAAAATCACTGACTGGAGATTTGCACATAGGTCTAAGGGAGTGCCTTAGAAACAAAGAGTCTTGGGGTCTTCCCGAATGGGCTAGTCCAATTCAATTAAAAGGTTAACACCCTCTTAGTATCTAGTGCATAAAAAGCAGATTCTTGGATAGCTTGTTGAGGGGTAAAAGAAAAATGGAAAGTGAATAGATCGGTTAATATGAAATTTAGAGCACACCTCCCATAAAAGCAGAGGGTTGGACTACAGGACCTCCTGAGGTCCCTAACCCTAATATTCTATAATTCTAAGAACTTTGGATGACATCATAAAGATATCTTCTTGGAGAAATAAGCAAAGAGAGGGTCTGCCATTAGAGCCTTCATCTCCCCAACTCTTCGAGCAGAAGTTTTGGCCACCAAGAAGGCCATCTTCACAGACAGATATAGCAGCAAGCCAAGCACATGATAATAGCTCAAAGGGCTGTTTCATGACGCAGTTAAGAACCAGGCTGAGATCCTAAAGTGGTGTAGGGGATCTAATCCGCAAAAAAGATTGATAAATCCTTTAAGGAATCTTGCTGTGGTTGGATGAACACACAGAGCAAACTTCTACTGACACATGGAAAGCTGCTATAGCTGCTAAATTAACCTTGATGGAATTCACAGAAAGGGGTGAATATTTCAATTCCAAAAGGTAATCCAAGAATGAGGAAAGAGACGACTGTATGAATGGATAGAAAAGGCTGTATCTTAGAGATGTTATTTAGAAAGAATCTGTGAGATATAGACATAGCCTGGATTTATGATCCTAGAGAGAGGCCCAAGTTGAAGAACTTAAACCCTAAATTTTCATTAAGGTATTTCCAAAGCTACCATGTCAGATGGGACCAGGGTAAGATGATTTCCTATCTGAAACAAAGGTGACATAATTTGATGATGTGAAACAAAAAGTGAAAATTTTTCAATGATTCAATTAGCATATATGAAGATTTCAGCTCAACTGTGTATCAAAGGCCCTTTACTCTTAATTGGCAATGGAGAATCTCGTTTAGCTCAAGTGAGGCAGCCTTGTACTTTCAGAGCCGAAAGATATGAGTTCCATCAGAGAGATGTATTTAATGGTCATGTTATAGCATATAGTGACAGCAATTATATTCTCACAGATTTATAATTTTGAATAGTCTTTAATCTACCAGAAAAAGGCATAATGAGAGTCAACAGTTGGAAGATGAAGGTAGACAAATTCAGAGTAAAAATAAGGTGCAGTTTTTTTTACCAGTAAGGGTAATTAACTATGGGAACAATTTAGGAACGTGGTGGATTCGTTATCACTTGAAGTCTTTAAATCAAGACAGGGTATCTTCTAAACTTATAACTCAAACTTTAGAAGTTATGATCTTGAGGCATAAATTGCTGGGTGAGGGTATATGGCCTGTGTTATGCAGGTCAGACTACACATCATCATAATGATCTCTTCAGGCCTTAAAAACCTATGAATCTATTACCTTACTGGAATTATTTCAATTAAGTGAAATTTGTTTTAGATGGATGGTTTCAATGATATGCACTCCCTGTTATGGAAAAAGTTCTGACTTATCACATGCACAGTAGTCGGGTTTTTTTCAGAAAATATTTTAACAATGTTAATATTTGGTTTGTGCAAAAACACATAAGCACTGTATGACAATTACTGTGCAATTTGTAATGCTGGAGGCCAGCATCACAAAACGTCTTCTGCTACTTTCTAGTGGCAACCCACTACTTCCCCCCCATCCCGTTCTGGCAGAACCTCTGCTGATGGCTTCCAATATTCAATGACATAAGATCCTTGGGTTGATTATCCAAGTTTTCATTTTAGCCGATTTTTTACCTCCTGTCCTCCTTCCATATTACATGGCTGTTGTTACACACTGTGTAACATCTGAAGGATCATGAGGACTTTGCTTCCTTTTGCCTAGGGAGTGAATATTTTGAAGTTACTTTAAAGCCAAGTCTCCTACATGGTAGCACAGAAGTCAGCTTCTGAACAAGTAAGCCAGCAATTAGAATTCATTAGATTATCTAGGTGGATTTTGAGCAGAAAAAAGATGTTTTTATAATCAAATCATTTAACTGAGCAGCCCTTGGAAACAAATTAAACAAAATTTGTTAAGTGGAAATGCACAGAATGATTTATTCAGTCACAATGTATTAGGAAATAAACATCTTACTCCAGCTGCAAAGAATATTTGTTTTTAAAAGAACAATAGGCTTGTTTTTAAGGCTAACATATTTATCTCAAATTAATGCTATTGTAGGGATGCACAAGTTGATTTTGTAGTTTAGGAGCTAAACGAATTACCAGATGGCAAATTTTCAAGTGTACATAAACCTTGGCCTTAAGTGTATTGTATGAGATAATGATAAATGATTTTGGATCACCACTGGGTTATTTTCTGACTCATTTTTGTTTCTTTATAGTTCAAGGTGGCGAATGCAAAAGAAGAGTCAATCTGTGCTCCTGCCTAGAGGCACTTTACCCACACCACCTGCTGCTCTATAAAATTTGGATAGAATTGTGCAAGCGGGTTTCATACTTATACTGTTTGCAAAGATGTTGTGTTACTATTTCTCTGCAGTTACCATCTGAACCTTTCATGAAAGAAGCAAATATAGGAAGAGCTAAAACTGGGGAAGGAACAGAATTTATCCGGTTATCAAGGGTCATTTCAGTCATTATTTTAAATAGACCATTCAAATGCTAAATCATGATAAATTCTAATGATATATTTTAATTTTCACAACATTTATATTAAGCATAAATTTGTGTAATCTACTGCCTAAGATAGTTCAAATCAACACATCATTAATAGATCATATGACATAGCTAACTAGGAGAACCAAAATATATTTTAAAAGCTGGATAATACTTTCCAATAAATACAAAATGCACTCCCAAGTTAACAATCTCTAACAATGTAAAGATATAATGAAGCCAACAAAATGTATTCTAATTACAGTACAGTCATTCACATAATGTAAAAATAAAAGGCAAGGGTGAAATCCTGTCAGTGAAGTCAATAGAGGGTTTGCCATTGAATTCAATAGTGTCGGGATTTCAGCCAGATGTCTAATCTTTGGGTTTTAAACAGTGTAGGGTACTGTACTATAAAGACAAATGAGAAGATATTTTTTCCTTCCCTGATGGGCCTACAGTCTAAATAAGTACATAGCAGAGAAATAACAAACACTGAGAAAGATGTGCAGGAACCTTGCTAAGATCCATTGCATAAAGAGGAACCACACAGCTAAACAATTTCAACCAAATGTCACACTGTTCTAGCTCCACCAACTGCTGATGTAGCAGAAATTAATGTATCATTCTCTGTAACATGCCATCATATTTCATGAATACCTTCTAGAATATATGTAAAAGAAATTGGTCCAGTTTTACTAGCCAGTAAATCATAACTGATCTCTTTGAGATAAATTATCCATACTGATAAGAATAGCCCTATCACTTATGTTAATTCCTGAGGTGCACTGTTTCCACTTGAAAATGACCTATTTTCATTCACATTTATTGCACAACCTTAAGAATTAACACAAGGGCAAAGTTACCATTACCATCATATTTATATGAGAATGCTATGAATGACCTGGGATATTTAAATTTTAAGCAAATAATGGGAAATAATTACAAACAATGGTCAGCTGATCACTTTTTCTTTAGAACATTTTCAACATTTCCTTATTAAAGTGGATTTTTAATTAGAAACCTACACATTAACCATTATTAACACAGGCAGTAGTCTCTATAGACCACAGGATCTTCCACTGCAAACGCATCCCCATGCTTGTCACACCTTTTGCCCACACACAGAAAGTACTTGCACTTGATTACAGCAAGACTTATATTGTACCAGGTCACTATTATCGCTCCAGTGTTTCTGTTGTACCTCCTAATAGAGTCCCAAATGACCTTTTTCAATTTCTGAGATCTGCAACAGTGGGGATCGAGTCCTACACATTTTAGTTTAAAAAGATTGGCTTTGTTCTTTGTTTGTACAGTGCCTAGCACAATGGGGTCGTGCTCCATGACTGGTGCTCCTTGGCACTGCAGTAAAACAAACAAAAATAAGTTTTCTAGAGAATCACCTCCTAATGCATATAAGGCAAATGGCCATATCAATTTGATTCTCTCTATGTTCACAAGAGGTCTGTTGAATCATTTGAAAGATCCTGTAGGCACAGAGAGAATTACCTTCACTGGGTTCATATTTTCCCTTCTGGAAGAACTGTAGAACAGTGGAAAATGCCTCATATTCCTCGAGCTCTCTCATCGGTGGTGGCGTACCCTGCTGTTTTATTTCCCCCCCTGTTCAACATGCAAATAAAGCCTCTAGACCAAGGGTTCCCAAACTTTTCTCTGCCATGGCACACCTTGATACCTTTAAATTATTTTGAGGCACACCACCATATAGTCTCCAAATGAACTCATGGATATTCGTGAGCCAATTCAGAACTCTTCAAGTAGTTTTTCAAGAAATTCGGTGGCACACCTGCTCAGGCCTGACGGCACACCAGTGTGCCATGGCACACTGGTTGGGAAACACTGCTCTAGACATTCTGGGCTTCAGCATTACTAATATTTCAAAGGGACATTGCTTTTCTAAACGATTCTTGAAACTCAGCATTAGTAATTAAAATAATATTTATTATTATTACAGTAGATCCTGCAATAGGCAAGATGGTTCAGTAGTTAACATGCTAGCCTCAGACGTGGGGGATAAAGGTTCAATGTCCCTTCCACCACAAACTTCCTGCATGACTCTGGACATGTCACTTAATCTCTCTGTACCTCAGTTCTCCATTTATAAAACTGACACTCCTCTATCTCAACAGAGTGTTGTGGAGATTACTATATTAACAATTATGAGGCACTCCGATAATACCATAATGAAGGCCACATGAGAAACACTTCAATGAGAACCAAGCCGACACCATACAAAATAAGTAGTAATTCCTGCTTGCAGAATTTATAATCTAGATAGACAAGACAGGCAAAATGCTGGTGTTAGTTCCTTTTCCCACTCAAAACTAAATGGCACCAACTCATCCCCCACATTACCATTGGTCAGGTGCCACAGCCAGCCTCTTACACCACTGATAACCCAGTACACCCCCCTCAGCCATGCAAGCAAACAAACCCCCCAATAACATGGCGTTTGTGTACCTGAAGCTACGGAAAGGCATGCCCCTTCTGCCCAGGGGATTCCGCTGCTCTCTGCCCTATGTCAGGAGGGAGCCCCTGCATATGGAGGCAAGAGATGACCACAGTACATCTCACAACGGGGGAAATATGCAGAGGCAGTATAAGAAATCAGAGCCTGCAGCTGAGCGCTCTGATTGAGCAAAATAACTGATTGCCTGGGAGGCATCCCCAGCTCTGTTCTTAAACCCAGCAGCAGGACTAGGCCAGTGGCTGCTCAATGCTTAATGCCTGCAGCTGGAATCGCTCCCCTGCCTATCTCGCTCCAGCCTTCCTCCTGCTGTGCTCGGTTCCTGACCCCTTCTCTGGCCCTGGGCTCTCCCCCCTGGTTCCTAACCAGCTCTGAATGTTAAGCATGACTGCCCACACCCTGGCCCAGGACAGTATGAGCAGCCCAAAACTGAAAGGGGGAAGGGACGGGTTCTGCTACCAGCATGGATCTCACTAAAGCCAGCACATCCCTGGTCAGAGATAGTAGGCATTTGCAGAACCCAGACTCAGATTGACTCCCTGAGGTGCAGATTGCCAATGACTGTGGTAAAGTCTGTGGGTTTCTGAATTAGTACTAGTTCCTGTTTTCATTACACCTCCAATCATTCCCACTAATAAGTCCCAAGTGGGACTGATCAGCCTGTTGACCCAGAAGGTGGCCTGGGCATCTCTACTCTTCCAGAAATCTAGCCCTCTCCTGAGCCAGTCTGAGAACTTTTTTTGTGCCCTGGAGGTGATTTTGATGACCCCGAGACATGCACATATGGAAGAGGCTGCACTCCAGCTGTTGCCAGCCAGTTGGTAACTGCTTTGGAGTTTCAATGCTTGGTAGTAGATATCAAATGGAATGAGGCGGTGAATCACTATCACATCCAGTTCAACCTAGATGATAGCAAAGATAAGCTGGTGTGGGTGTATTCTCCAAATGGTCTGGACTCAGTACTTGACCACTGCTTGATGGAATATTACCATGAGAGAAGGTCAGCTTCCCAACCCCCATCTGTTTCCCTGACTCCAACTCATTAACCTTTCATACCTTTCCTACAGACTAAACCCAGGTGGCTCAATCAAGCCTATACCTGCCTCTCTAAAACAAAGAAATACTGGGGTCAAGCATAAGGCCTATGCTTATAATGAAGGGAACTGGGACACTTTGCATCAAGCTGCCTTAGAAGGCTTGTTCTGCATTCCAGTTGGGAAACACCAAGCCACAGCCCGATAGAGGGGTCTGGACTGGATAATAAGAACAGCCATACTGGGTACACCACTGGTCCATCTAGCCCAGTATCCTGTCTTCTGACAGATGTTGCTAAGGGAAAGAACCGAAAGAGGACAATTTTGAGTGATCTGTCCCCTATCATCCAGTCCAACTGGCAGTTGGCGATTTAGGATCATCCAGAGCATAGGTTTGCATTGGTAATAGCCTATGAACTATCTTCCATGAATTTATGTAATTCTTTTTTGAACCCAGTTATACTTTTGGCCTTCACAATATCCCATGGCAATAAGTTCCACAGCTTGACTCTGCATTGATTGGCATTGCCACTCTACTCCAGAACCCTGCACCACCATTTGTTTTCTGGTGCTCTGGCAATGGCTAATTGGCACCTGACACAAGTCCCACTCCAGCTACAGTATCCCACAATGTCAGAGGTTAACAGGGAAGCACTAGTGGACTCTGGTGTCTCAAGTAGTTTCATGGACTTGACTTTCCTTGCCCCACGCAGCACAAGATTTCCCCTGACTTGAGAGAGTGCACTGATGGATTGCTCCTCTCTTTGGACCTGATCATTCACCAGGCTGGCCCTTTAGAAGACACTACTCATAGACTCATAGACTCATAGGTCAGAAGGGACCAATATGATCATCTAGTCTGACCTCCTGCACAAGGCAGGCCACAAAACCCTACCCATACACATTTATAACAACCCCGAACCCATGACTGAGTTATTGAAATCCTCAAAAGTGAGATTTGAAGACCTCAAGCTGCAGGGAATCCATCAGCAAGCGACCCATGCCCCACGCTGCAGAGGAAGGCAAAAAACCTCCGGGGCCTCTGCCAATCCGCCCCGGAGGAAAATTCCTTCCCGACCCCAAATATGGCGATCAGCTAAACCCCGAGCATGTGGGCAAGACTCACCAGCCAACACCCAAAAAGGAATTCCCTGCAGTAACTCAGTTCCCATCCCATCCAACATTCCCACAGACCATTGAGCAGACTTATCTGCCGATAATCCAAATCAATTGCTCAAATTAAACTATCCCATCATAACTACCCTTTGAGGTCATCAAGAAATCCTGCAGTTCAGGCTGATCCACATACCACATTCTCCAGATGTCTTCAGTATTCTCTGGCACATTGCCCACAACCTAGATATCCACTGGTGGACAGGTATGGTGCATTGTAGTTTGCCATGCTGCTGGCAACCTTACCTACCAAATCCGATCACAGACTAGAAATCCTCTGCAGCTCTGCCTACCTCACAAGGCTTCTAAGTTAGAAGGAATTAGCCCAAAGAGAACCTCAGTAACCGCCTGCAGCCTCCCAACAGACTCTATGGTGCCTTCCAAAAATCAAAACTTCATTGACGTGTTCAACAAAAAAAAAGCCAAGATCTTGCTGCCTCATCGTAGCTACAACTGCCCCATCAACTTCCAGCCTTGGATAGAGGTCCCTTCCCACTGAATCTATTCTTTCTTGAAACCCAACTTACAGGCTCCCTGGAGCTATCTGCAAGAAAACTTGTTCCTAAGTGACCAGAGGAGCTAACAAACAGGAGCTGCTAACAAGTGAGTTAGGCGAGGGAGTTCTCCAAGTGAAGGAAGAGCAACTATGTGATCCTTGGGTGAATTTGTCATCTGTTTGTTTGTTGTGTGCTTGCTGCTTGACTGATATATATAGTGTGGTCAGTTGGGGGAGGGGTGTATGTGCTGAGCCTAGATGCCTACTAGGCAAGGATAAGAGCTTCTTAACAAGGCTTTGATCCCTAATCCCTTTAGGATCCATTAACCTGAGGCGGGGGTGGAGGGATGGTACGCAGAGGCCATTCAGGGAAAACAGGAGTTTAAAAGCTACCTCATAAGTACTCAGAGGAATTAGTGAACAGGAGCAACTAACAGGAGAGCTTTGCAAAGGAGTTTAGAGAGGAAGCGCGACAGCCAGATACACCTGATTACCATTCTTTCAATTTAGGGCAATAATCCCCCCTCCCCCGGCCTCCTCCCAAAAAAGTTCCAGGAGTAAAAATTATGCAGGAGGCATTCCAGCAGCAAAGTGGAGGCTATCCAGTGTATTGCACTGAACGCTGCATGTATGATTACCTGTCTTGTAAGCAAGTGGCATATGTGTGTATTCAGTGCAAGGAGCTCATGGCCCTCAGAGACCAAGTACGGGCTCTGGAGACCAGAGTGGCTGAACTGGAGGAGCTAAAGGATACAGAGAAGTACGTAGATGAGAGTTTCTGAGACAAAGCAGAGTGGTCCTAACCCCAGTCACTAGGCCCAGATGGTATTCACCCAAGAATTCTGAAGGAATTCAAATATGAAATTGCAGAACTAAAGCTGAGGTAACCTGTCATTTAAATCAGCTTCTGTACCAGATGACTGGAGAGGTGATCCTGGCAATTACAGGCCAGTAAGCCTAACTTCAGTACCAGGCAAATTAGATGAAACTATAGAAAAGAACAGAATTAGAAGACATATAAATGGAACGATTTGTTGGAGAAGACTGAACATAGTTTTTGTAAAGGGAAATCATGGCTCACCAATCTATTAGAATTCTTGTGGGGGGGAGGAGGGAGGGATCAACAAACACATGGACAAGGATGATCCAGTGGATATAGTGTACTTGGACTTTCAGAAAGTCATTAACAAGGTTCCCTCATCAAAGGCTCTTAAGCAAAGTAAGCAGTCCTGGGATCAGAAGGAAGATCATCTCATGGATCAGTAAGTGGCTAAAAGATAGGAAACAAAGGGTAGGAATAAATGGTAAGTTTTCAGAATGGAAAGAGATAAACAGCGTGGTCCTCTATAGATCTGTACTGGGATGAGCCATTCAACATATTAATAAATGATTTGGAAAAAGAGGTACAGTGAGGTGGCAATATTTGCAGATGATGCAAAATTACTCAAGATAGTTATGTTCAAAGCAGACTGTGCAGACTTACAGAGGGATCTCACAAAACTGGGTGAGTGGGCAACAAAATGGCAGCTGAAATTCAATGTTCATAAATGCAAAGTAATGAATATTGGAAAATATAATCCCAACTATGTATACAAAATGATGGGATCTAAATTAGCTGTTACCATACAAGAAAGAGATTGTTGAGTCATTGTGGATAGTTCTCTGAAAAGATTTGCTTAATGTGCAGCGGCAGTCAAAAAGCTAACAGAATGTTTGGAATGGGATAGATAATAAAACAGAAAATAAAATGCCACTATACAAATCCATGATACAGCCACACTTTGAATACTGCATGCAATTCTGATCACCCCATCTCACAGAAATATATTAGAATTGGAAAAGGTACAGAAAAGGGCAACAGGAATCATTAGGGATATGCAACAGCTTCCATTCATGTAGCAACTAAAAAGATTGGGACTGTTCAGTTTAGGAAAGAGACAAGCAAGGGGGGATTTGATAGATGTCTATAAAATCATGAATGGAATGGAGAAAGTGAATAATAAAGTATTATTTGCCCCTTCACATGAAATGAATAAGGAACAGTTTTAAAACAAACATAAGGAAGTACTTCTTCAAACAACACACAGTCAACCTACGGAACTCATTGCCAGGGGATGTTCTGAAGTCCAAAGCCTTAACTGGGTTCAAAAAATAATTAGATAAGTTCATAGAGGATATTTCCATTAATGGCTATTAGCCAAGATGATCAGGGATGCAACCCCATGCTCCAGATGTCCTAAGATTCTAACTGCCAGAAGCTGAGAGTGGATGATAGGGGATGGGTCCCTGGTTAATTGGCCTGTCATGTTCATTCCCTTTGAAGCATCTGGCATTGGCCACTATCAAAAAATAGGATACTGGATCTGACTTAATATAGCCATGATGATGTTCCATAACCTGGCAAAAGGACTCATCCATCCTTCCACGTCTCCAACCAGGGCTCCATTTTTCTTTTTGATTAACAAGGAGGGCCCTATAATCTTGTGTGGATTATCGGGCATTAAGTAGGGTGGTACTCCTTACCCCTTATCAGTGAGCTTTCTGAAAGGCTCTTCTCTGCCAAGGTCTTCACTAAACTGGACCCTTGTGGAGCTTACAAGTTGGTTACGATTTGAGAAGACTAATGGAAGACTACTTTCCACACCTGATATTGACATATTTTGAGTACTTGGTTATACCTTCAACCTGTGCAACTCCAGTGACCTTACCTATTTCATTAATGCTATTTTTAGGAACATGCTGGACCAATTTGTGGTTATTTAACTCAATTATGTCCTCATTTTAATGAGGATCAGGTTCTTCATGATGAACATGAACACTATGTCTTAGATTCACCCAAAACAACTTGTATGCAAATCTTGAGAAGTGTGACTTCAATCAGGGCGTGTTCAAATTCCTTTGGTTATATTGTCTTCCCCAATGGACTAATTATGGACTCACACAAGATGGTGGCCATGTCCAACTTGGCCACTCCAAAGGATGCTCAAGGGGTATAGTGATTTATGTGTTTTGCCATCTTTTATCAGCAGCTCCTCAAGGGGTTTTCTAGCATGGGCACCCTGATGATGGCACTTCCGCAAAAAGACATCACGTCCACTGAAGCTCAGTTTGCCTTTAATCAATTAAATAAAACATTTACCACACCATCCTCTTTATCCATCCAGATTCCACTAAGCCATTTATGGTGGCAGCTCATGCATCAAACTTTGCCACAGGCGCAGTGTTATCCCAACAAGCATGCCTCCTGGAACCAACTTTGCCCCTGTCCCTTTTATTCCCATAAATTAACCCTAGTGGAAAGAAATTATGATATCTAGAATGAGGAGCTGTTAGGTATCAAGGTGGGCTTTGAGGAATGGTGTCATCTCCTCAAGAGAGCCTGGTTCCCAGTCCAAGTCCTTATAGAACACAAGAACCTGGAAACCTCCTGACCGCCACTTACTTCAGCCAACTTCAGATCCGCTGGTCCCTCTTTTTTGCCCAGTTTGACTTTGTCGGTAACAAACACCACGAGGCAAGAAATGGAAAGATGGACTCTGTCTCGCAAAGATAAGTACCTCAAACCTTGGAGATAACCCCCTTCCACAGATCATAAGGCATCCCGTTTTGTCAGTGAGTCAGTGGATAGCAGCCTGATGTTCTCTATTCATTCTCTGCTGTCCAAAAATCAGTTCACAACCCAGGTCCACCAGTCCCCGAGCGATGCAGATGGCCAGCCCCACTATGAATTCAGACTGCAGGATAGTGTCCTCTATCACAGGAATAGGATTTATGTCATGGAGGGGCAGCCTAGACGTCAAGTCCTGAAATTATTTTACAACATGCCTGCTGTTTGGTCACTTTGGCCAATCCAAGATTGGTTTTGTGGAGTTTCTGGTGGCCAGGTCTATGTGCTTATGTCAAGGAATTCATGAAGTCCTGTGACCTATGTTTTCAAAACAAGAACCCATGCTCAGCTTTCTCCAACCTTTGCCCATTCTACTCCTGCCTTCGTCTACTTTATCTATAGACCATAATGGAGCTCCCTCACTCTCATGGGGACACAGTGATCCTAGTCTTGGCTGAGCTCCTAACTAAGATGGTAGATTTTGTTCCATGCCACACAATCCATAGCCCTGAACACAATGTGTCTCTTCCTAGAGAACATCTTCCATTACCATACACTATCAACCAATATCAAATCTGATCAAGACCCTCAATTCATCTGCTGTCTTTGATGGGAGTTTCTTAGGTTTGGCATTGTGTCCCTCCCCTCTTCCGCCTATCATATGCAAAGCAAGAAGCAAAAAGAACAAGTCAATCAGATTGTGGAAGCATATATTCATTGTTTTTTGAATTACCACCAATATTACTGGTTTTCCCTGCTTCACTACATGCAATTTGCCCACAATAATGCAATCTATGCCTTCACTCAATAAAGCCCATTTTGTGCTAACTATGGTTCTCATTTTTGTTTTCACCCAGATATACCCATGAGTTCCCTGCTACCTGCCACTGTGGACTTCGCTACCTACCTGTACCAAGTGCACTAAGAGCTCAAGGAACAACTGAGATCTGCTGAATAAGCTTATGAGCACCATGGAGACCAGGCCTGCCCCTGACTTTGTTGTATCAGTTCATCCATTAGCCAAGCTAGATCACCAGTACCTGGGCCAATTCAAGATCTAGAAAGAGGTTAACCCAGTAACATTGAAACTGTAGCTACCTAAATCCTAAAGTTCTATCTAATATTTCATATCTCCCTTCTAAAGACTTACATTGAGCACCCATTCCTGAACCACTAAAACCAACCATCACTCCCCGTAACCATTCAAGAACAGGAAGAATACTGGAGCCAATGAATTCTTGACTCCTGTTGAGTTGGTGGAAACTCCAGTACCTGCTGGATTGGGAGGGATATGACCCAGATGACCTGTCTTGAGAGCTGATGGAGAACATGCATTCCCCCAACCTGCTATGGTGTGTTTGGGGGCAATATGGTTAGGAATCAGGGCCTTCAGATGAGCATGCGACCCGATAGCTGCCCTGCAGCTGAATGCCAATTCATCACACCACATGATTGTCTCAGAGGTGTCATCAGACCTGCTCTTAAGCCCAGCAGCAGACTAAGTTAGCAGCTGCTCAACGCTTAGGCTGATAGCTGCGACCATTCATTTGCATGCCTTCTTCCCAGATTTGCTCAAGCCCTACTCCCCTGCTCCCGTTTGCTCCAGCCCTATTCCCTGCTTGCTTCCTGACCCTGACTCCGACTCTCACCTTCAGCTTATGGTTTATGACTCGGTCTCCAGCCACTAGGCCTCTCTACCCATGCCTTCATCCCTGACAGGCCCTCTTAAAAAATAATTATTGTCTGTCACTTACGGTCTTAATTTCAAGTTATTGAGAAAAAAACTTTCATGTTTCTAATAAGCAAATAAATTGTTACAAACACTACTTAGTTGAGAGACTCAATCAAATAAATGAAGAGAAAATTCTGAATAACTAATTGCATTCAACTGATAGCTCATTAAAGATGTCACTTTCCTCGTTTACTACAAAGATAGGTTCATGCAAGTGATTAGGAGGAATTTAGAGATCCAGTCAGCTCTAGGGTATACAAATCTACCTTGTGCCAGACCTCAGAACTGAATGTAATTATTTGTCTCTTTATGGGACAAATAAAGGAGCTTATGTATCAAGTGACTGCACTACAACATTTAGAGTGATAGTTAAGAGTCTGAAATATTTTCCATGATTTTGAACACACCAAATCATTCTTAAGAGTGCATAAAAGCAACAAGAGGAAGTTGGTGATGGGTCTCATTTACAATATTGAGATATCAACTATTATTTTTTTCAGGAGGCTGAAAATCAATGCCAGAGCCCCATTGGATTAGGCCGAGTACATATAGGGGAGACGGGGCCAGATTCTCCCATCTACCAAGTCCACTTTGCATTGTTTACACAAGGTAAAGTTATCTTACCATGAGGAAAAGACATGCTCTGAAATGCGCTAGAACTGCATGCGTTCAGTACAAAGAGAGGCACGAGCCTGGGAGAGATGTGGAATTTTAGGGAAGCAGGGGGCTTAAACTAGCGGCATCAGAGAAAACTGTCCCCCTGCAGTTTTAATTTATATTGGGTCTGGGCATTTAATAATCAGGAAGCTGCAATTGGCTCCCCATCTTCCCAGGTCTGCTTGAGTACAGAGGATAATCAAGATCATGGGAACTTCCTCAATGAATTTACAATCTAGTTTAAGTCGAGACACAACTAAACAAAACAACCAAAAGGGAGAAGAAGAGAGTGCAAAGGGACAAAATTACAAGACCACATAGTCTAATAATAATCCAAATCTCCATCTTTTTTATTATCCATTCACTGCCTATTAACTTTTTAATTTTATTATACATTGCCTTTTATGATTTCTTTCAATTATATGAATCTCAAATGTATGTGTACTGTTCCTTTGCTTTGTTTAAGTAATTGCTAAGATATTAAGACAGATTTACATCTATAATTTTATAATTTAATGCCATGCTTAAAGCTGTAGTATCTGAACACACAACACATTCTATAATTGCCTGTGGAGAATGTTCAGTGCAGTATTAACTTTTAGTTACTGAGCAACCTTATTGTCTTATTTATTCCTTAAATATATTTGTCAAACGAATAAACAGACTTTATCTATATTGGGAAAATGTATCATGATATAATTATAAAGCATTGTAGATAAAGGCTGTCCTCTCTGAAGTCATGCTAGCCACACTCATAATTTTAAACATGATGTGTCTTATCTACACTAAGTGCTAAATTATTTTAACATCATGTGACTTAACACATTTAGTTATGTAACCCATGTGCCTAATAGGAGATATCATTTTAAGAGATCTTTTGGGGGTGGGTAGGAATTGTGTCTGGATCATTGTTGCTAGGCAGATCCGCATCCAGATGTGGCAGATTAGTGATACTGCTAACCCTCCAACAGGGAAGCAATGAGACTGTTAATTATAGAAAGGGAAAACTAATTTTTTTAATTTTATTTTTATGCTTGGAATGTTACTTGATTTTAGCCAAATTGTTTTAGTTAAATTGTCTCAATTAGCATGATGCACCTACTTATCTCTTATTTAAATATGATGGGGGAAAGAGTCATTTATAGTTTGCTATTCTCAGTTTTGTATTTTTCTTGTAATAGTTTTTTTTTTTTAATGTATATATGTAAACTGAACGCTTGGTTAATTAGTTAAGAGACCAAGGCAAGATCTTTATCAGAATCCTTCTCATCCAGGTCATTTTGAAGTGGTGGGGTGGCAGAAGAAACTTGAGTTATTGGATAGGAGTCTTGGGATCTGGAAGTCCTTAGTACTGAGAACATATTAGAACCAAGCAATGGTGAGTCAGGTGTCTCAGGTACAGCCAAATCTTAGGGAAAACAAAACTCTGAGAGTGTTGTTGATACCATCTCCAAGGCTTGAGACAAAGTAATGGTAGCTGAGGCAGTTGATAGTGCTGTGAATCTCGCGCGCTCCAAGAGGAGTCCAGATGGAGACCAAGCAGTCTTTTTCAGTATCAAGTGTGAAGAGGTAGAGCCACCTTCTTGCCACCTCACTCCCTTGGTGGTACCAGTAGTCTACTGAAGTCCGATATTTTGGGGTCTCTATGTTTAACAGTACCTTTGGTACCTGAGAAAACAAAAGACTCATTGGTTGGAGACTGATGGAAGCTGAAATGGATGGAATCACTGGCAACCTTGACTTCTCTGAGGCAGATTCCCTACCTGGAGAACTTGGGGCATGTTTTTGGAAGTGTTATGACAGGACTCTTGGGTCTTCCTCTTTGATGACTCAAGGAGTGTGGCTTAGGGATAATAGAGGTAGGCAACTTACTCAAAGACCAGAAAAGATGGGGTCACCTGGTGTGGGTCAGAGACCAGGCTCAGCAATCTCTCCATCATGAGGCAAAATCTGATCTCCCTGTTTTTTTGAGTTCTAGATTTTAATGCCAGACAGAAGTTGCACTTTTGGGAAATATGAAATTCCCTGAGGCAACGGCTGCACACGGAGTGTCTGTCACTCAGTGATATTTCCTCCTCGCATGATAAGCAGCATTTGAAACTGAGAAAACTGGGCATGCCCTCCCAAAAATGCAAAAATCCCAAGAGGGGAGAAACTATCTAAAATAATAGCAGTCCTCTCTCTCTCGCTCTCTCTCTCTCTATATATATATACAATTTATTTTTTTTTAATCAAAACTACTGTAGCTAATCTACTACTAAGAACAACTATGATAAACTAACTAGTAAAAGAGCTAGAGGGACACAGATGAGGTAACACTCACAATGGACAACTGCTAAGACTCTGTCTCAGGCTGAGGCAACTGAGAAGGAAATACTAAGGTCAGGTTGCCCGTGCAACACTATATAGCAATGGTGCAGAGCATGAGACTGAGTAACATGAATGCTTGGGCTGAATGAACACTGCTATATGAAATTTCCAATAAAAGGGGCATGTGATGCCAGCACACCTAAAGTACAGCACTCATAAGGACTCTACTGGAAGAAGTAATTATTTCAAATGAACATAAAGTAAGTAGTGTATGAAAGAACATCAAACTCGTGGTAAAAATTGCATAATATATTGTTATCAAGGTGGATGTTTTGATTGTTTATGTTGTTGCTGTTGTTTTGCAAATCTTGGTAAAATGTTTTACAAAAACAGTTTATGGGTCAAGTCCTTACTTAGTCCAAATTCACACTGAAGTCAAGTTCTCTCTCATATATAGGGAGACGATTCATGTTGTATTACACATTTGTGATAGTTCATGCTCAATAATTTAATAACTCATTTGGACCCATCCTCCAACTCAAAATTTCATACATTCAGTTTACAGTCAACAAGTGAAGGAACCAAAGAACCATCAGGATCTCAAAGGAAGGATGCAGGACAGCTGCATCTAAATTTCAACATCTTTCAAATAAAGAGGACTGTCTCTTACAGAGATTACAAATGTTAAGAGAAAACTATTGTCAGTCCACACTCCCTGAGGGTCAGTTACAAACATACGTTTTGGTTGCTTATTTTGGATTGTAAACTTTGCATAAGTAAGAATCCTGAAAAAAGTGGGACCTTTTGCTCTTTTGTGGCTCTCTATAATCAGTTTCCCCCCAAAAAAAGGTTATTCTTCTGTTCCAGAAAGTGCTTCCCACTCTTTTGAGGAGAAACTTTAGATCTGAGCAGAGGATCAACACACAGTCACAAGAAGCATAATATTTTTATAATAGTAATTTGATGCTATATAACTACTAACCATAGAAAAATCTCTCTTAGAAAGAAATAAAACTGATTATCTGACAAAACCTTTCACACAAAAATACCCTTCAAAAATGTTATAAGGACACTTTAAACTTTTTGTCATTTGCTGACAGCCAGTTAGTGAATGACTAATGTAAATTGTTCCAATTCATTTACATTTATAATTAACTGACGAACATTAAAGTCATAAATCAAAGTCTGACACCATAATTCAGGTTATGCTTAATTATTTCAGGTTTCCTTATGACTGAAGACACATTAGTGTAAAATGTATCTTTGCTGCTACACCAAATGTAGATGAGGTTTTGTTTTCAATGGATGAAATAAAATAAAATTTTAAAAATTAAGTACCTTGACATGGAAGCTTATTTACTGATTATTAAAGTCCTGACAAATACCATTTTAACATTGGAGGGTAAGCCAAATGTATTTATCTTACGAAAATGCTCTTCATTTGTTTCATCGTAAAGAAGCATGTGGTTATACAATAAATGTATGTTCTATTCAGAGAACCAATGCTGCTAAAAATAAAAAACAACCATGGTAACAAATACAGTAAACCATCAATTTTTTGCTAAAAGAAAAACAGCTTGTTCCTTAGTAAACACCCATAACTGCTTAAATTATGAATGATTACTCATTTCTGCAGCTTTTTAAAAGAAATAATCTTAAAAAAAAAATTTGCAGTTTGAATAAAAGTCTGTGGGGATAGCCAGATATATATAAACTACACAAATATATTTTATTAAGCACAAAAAACATACAAATGAAAACTAGGTGAAATTTCTACAACTTATCTCTCATTAATGAAAAAAAGAAATTTGTTCTAATACATACATCAGAATAATCTGTTTATCTTTTCAAGAAAAAAACAAATTTAAATATAAACAGAAACAAAAATTGTAAGAGAAACTTTAATAATAACTATATAATATATCTTTGTAAAACATTTACCAAAAGCATAAGTAGAGGGGTATATAAGTACTCCCCTCACAAATAATTCTTCCACATAATCATAGAAGATTACAGTTAGAAGGGACCTCAGGAGGTCATTTAATCAAATCCCGTATCAAAGCAGGACCAACCCCAAATAAATTATCCCAGCCAAGGCTTTGTAAAGCTGGGCCTTTAAAACCCCTAAGGATGGAGATTCCACCACATCCCTACATAACCCATTCCAGTGCTTCACAGCCTTCTATTGATTTTTTTTCCTAATCTCCAATCTAGAACTCTCCCACTGCAACTTGAGACCGTTGCTCCTTGTTCTGTCATCTGCCACCGAGAACATCCTAGTTCCATCCTCCCTGGAACCCCCCTTTAGGTAGTTGAAGGCTGCTATGAAATCCCCCCTTCTTTTGTATAGACTAAACATGCCCAGTTCACTCAATCTCTCATAAATCATGTGCTCCAGCCCCTTCATAATCTGTGTTGCCCTCTGCTGGACTCTCCAATTTGTCCGCATTCTTTCTGTAGTGGGGGGCCCAAAACTGGACACAATACTCCAAAGGTGGTCTCACCACTGTGAAATAGAGGGGAATAATAATCACTTCCCTCAATCTGCTGGCAATGCTCCTGCTAATGCAGCCCAATATGCCGTTAGCCTTCTTGGCAATAAGGGCACACTGTTGACTCATATCCAGTTTCTTGTACACTGTAACCCCCAAGGCCTTTTCTGCAGAACTGCTGCCTAGCCAGTTGGTCCCCAGTCTGTAGCTGTGCATGGGATTCTTCCATTCTAAGCGCTGGGCTCTGCACTTGTCCTTGTTGAACCTCACCAGATTTCTTTTGGGCCAATCTGCCAACATGGCTAGGTCACTCTGTATCCTATCCCTACTCTCCACCATACCTACCACTCCCCCGAGCTTAGTGTCATCTGCATAATATTACTCTTGACTCATGATTGTGCTTCCCACATTTAGAACCCAATCTTGCAAAACTTTATTACTAGGTTTGCTGCTTACACCATTCACTGTGGCAAGTACGATTTCCTGGGAAAAAATCATCAGTTTCTCTAGAAGCAAAACTTTCATTAAAAATAGAGGTTCTAGAGCTTGTGTTTTTCAAGAGTTTGGAAAACCTTCCAAATCTCAAACTATTGTAAACCAGTGCAGTGTTCTGTTTCTAAGCCTGCACATAGATACATATCATCTCACGTTGCTCATTATTTTGGCTATCTTCAAAAAAGTGAAAACTGACTAGCCTTTTGTCAGAGCTACAAGCATCACTTGTGAAACTGACAAGAAACATGTCAGTTTCACTCTGCCACTGCCCGGGGCCTGGTCTACACTTACCTTCCAGATTCAGCGGCAGTCAACGGGAGATACACAAGTAATGTAAATCACTTGCGTATCTCCCATTGACTTCACTGTGTCTGTTCCGCGCGCCGTCCACACTGCGCTGTGCCAACGGGAACAGCATTTCCTTCAATGCAGCACTATGCCATTTACCGGGGTCGTTTTCCTACATCAATTGTTGGATCAACTGAGCAGGTCTACACAGACCGCTCAGTCGATCCAGAGACATCGAACTGATGGCGTCAAATTTGCTGCCGTCAGTGTAGACCCAGCCTGGGAGAGCTGTAACCAGCAGCAGAAGAAGGTAATGTAACCATTCACTGGAAAAAAAACAACTCAGAGGAGGCAGAGGGAAAAACAGAAAGAACAGCACAACCCCTCATAGTAGCCAGAAAGCTGAGGAAGAGGTAAAATAGCATTTATTAATATATCTCTAGGCACGGTGGTAATGGGGGGAGGGCATAGAAATAGGTAAATAATATGAAACAGAATTATGAAGATTCCTTGAAGTTCTGTTTGACTTTTTTTTAATGATTCCAAGATAAGGAAAGTTAAGCCTCATTCTTCTCACAAATAAAAGATAAGTTAATACTTCTGATTCCCACAGCTCCAGCCCCTCACCATATTCTTTTTTTTTTTTAATTCATTCATTTAGTTTGTTAGGGTGCCTGGTTAGTTTAATTGAATGTTGATGCTGGAGCTGATTGCATTTCAATATACAGCGTGGCCTCATTCCTTAAACCTTTTGCCAAATAGGTCAATACCTATTTTCACAAACAAATGCGAAAATACTGATAAAGGGAAGTATATTGAATTCATTGATGAAACTATTTGGGGTTTTCAAAGTGGCAGCTAAAACCTTTTGAAAAATAAATACTGCTTACACATTTTATTATAACAAACAATTATTACTAGGAGAATTTAACAGCTTACAATGTGAAATGGAGAAGAATGATCCAGTGACATGGCTGTTAGCCTGGAAGATTCAAGTTCATTTTCCATTTCTGCCACAAACTTCCTGTTTGACCTTGGGTCCAGATCCTCACAGGTATTTTGTCTCAACTTCTATTGGTTACTATTCTTCTATATTTACTGTGTTCATTTCATGATAAATTTATTCAATAATAAGTGACAGGATGATTGTACAATAAAAATACTAAATTAATCTGTATTCCCATTCTAACTGTCTTCAAAAAATATATTTTCATTTATTTCAGTGGAAGTTTAGAACCTAAATACCTTTGAGGATTGGGCCTTAGTCTTTCTGTGCCTCTCTGTTCTAACTGTAAAATAAGGATAGTACTTCCCTAACACACAGGAGTGGCATGAAAATAAATACATTAAAAGATTGTGGGGTACTCAAATACTGCAGTAATGGGGGCTATATAACCACCTTGCTCAGAAAGAAATGTCCTAGCCACACAAAAAAAAGGTATAAAACCAAAGATTATTATACTTGAGTCATCTAATAGCTCTACTTGCTCTGCAAGATGATTTTTAGTTATTATATAAAAACGTCACAATGGCAGTATTTTAATCCTCTTATCTACTTTGTGGTCTAGCTATCTGACACCTCACATTTTTCTGAGTATAGCTAATACATAATAAGTAAAACAGATTTTGAGGGTTTTGGTTCCAGTTTATTTATTTTATAGATTTTAAATCTCCCCATTTAAATTCACAGAAAGTCATATGAGGAAAAAATATTATCCTGCTATACTCTCCATGTTCATTGCATGATAAATTTATTCAATAATAAATTATAGAGGATGACTTTAGAATAAAAATACTAAGTGGTTTTCTAGTCACATTCTGTTGCTTTTTTAATTTACTTCTACTGTCCAAGCAAGAAGTATAAAAAATATTTTATCATTAATGGTATAAGAAAAAAATCTAAATCACAATGAAATGCTACATCTTTCTGTAATACTAATTTACCAGGGAATGGAAATGCTATAGTAGAGTGGAAACAGAAATAATTCAAGTGTCCACTAGGTGGTGCTACTTTACAAAAAATAGAAGACACCCGAGACTCGCTCTAGCTGTATGATACAGGTGTATAATACTGGAATGCTGGTAAGAGACTTTCCCCCCCCAGTTCCATGCACATAACATGGGTTATAAAAGATTCTATTTCTCCTCTATGACTGAGTATCCACTGATTTTCAGTAGCTAGTTACCATTTCCTCAAAAAACAAAACAAACAAACAAAAAACATAGCCCCTTTATATAAAACACACAAATGGAGACATCTAGGACAGAATCCTGGCTCAGATCACTCAAATGCTTTACGGTCCAAGGTAGACTGATCCTGCTGCACAACTGTTCCACTTGGAGAAATTCTAATTTCTGCTCCTCTCTCTTCCTCCTCTCCCTTTAATGGAGCAAGCAGAAGTCCCCTGTAGGAGACAGTTAAGGAGACCAGGAGGTGATGGTTCCCTTTTAGGATGGCAGGGAACAGCTCAGATTGCTGTATTTTTCTCATTTTCTTCAAAATCATCATTAAGGCCTGGGCAGCTCAGTTCCCTCACTCAGAAGCCTCTCTCTGCTCCTTTAAGCGGAGTGGAGGCAGAGAGAATAGAGAACCCAGATCTATCAGAGAAGTAGTACATGGGAGACTGAGGTTCTTTTTGATTCCACAAGGGGGTACCAGCTGCAAGAAGCCCTGAAGAGAGAGAGCCTAAATTAATTGAATTGTATTAGGGAACAGGGGAACTGTGAATTTGGGATGGGTGGATTTCAGCATACACCAACACTTCTTTCACAGTAATGTAAGGTTCTTTTCTTAGACTTCCTGCAGACTATTATGCAGTTTGTCGTGCTCTTCACCCCAGTTTGACAGGACAGAACAATGAGCTCCACCCTATGCAGCCCCTCAAAGATCTGTAAAATACAGGAATCGTCATACTGGAGCAGACCAGCGCTCTATCCAGTCTTTGATAGTGGCCAGCACCAGATGCTTCAGAGGAAAGCTCAAAAACCATACATGGGTATTCATGGAATAGTATGCCCAGAGAGGACTTTTCTTCCTAGCCCACTCAGCTAGAGGTTGATTTAAGCCCGGAAGCATGAGAGTTTCTATCCTCTATTCAGTGGGCTTTTTTTTAATCCATTGTACCTTTGGTTGTCCTCATTATCCACAGAAGTGTCCCATCCTTTTTAAAAATCTTATCAAACACTTAGACTCAATGATATTCTGGTGAAACAAGTTACAGGTTGCTGAGCAGAAACCACATGCATGTTCATCCATCAAAAGAAGAATTTGAAGGTGCAGCTTTCACACTCTTTATCAAGTTGTACCCGGCAAAACTACTGACTCCTATTGAAAAATAAAAATACTCTTGCATTTTGAAGCCTAGGCATGATCTCCTTCTGTTGTCCTAAAGAGGTAGTATTTATGGTTGATGGCCTCATTCAAATCTTTTTGAATATATATAAATCCTTAACTAGTTTGGTTTTATTCCAAGGCAATTTTGTTTTAACAAATCAGTTATGTCTATTTTTTCAATAAAATTTAATTTTAGCACCTTGTTAATTTCAGCTTGTACTTTTGTTTTCCAGTGCTACTGGGGCTTTACATTATATATGCATATTTAGCGGGACATTGTGACTTATATCACTGTAATGCAGTATAGCCTTTTAGAGAGGGGGCATGGCCTCCCTTTGAGACGGGCAGGGAGACACCTGCAACCACCCCCTGATGGGTAGAGCCACGGCATCCATGTTTCCCCCCAGAAGGAACTCTGCCACTAGGACCTGCTCATTCCTCCCATTACTGGTGGTGTGGGAAGTGCCACTGGCCTCCACAAAATTCTCATCTTTCAAACTCCTGTAGGGCCACCAAATATGGGGCTTGCAGGACCTCATGTGGGAGAAGTGGGAGAAGACCCCATCTGAGGCCGAGGGTCTACTCCAGTACATGTTCCAGTTACAGGAATGCCTCGATTGAGCCAGGGCTCTTGAGAGGGAGACTCTCCAAGCGGCATAAGGGGCACAAGCGAGAGGCTATAATCGGGGAACATGCAATCAGATCTTCACGTTCAGGAATTGAGTCCTTGTCTTGATCCCTTCCAACAAGTCTAAGTTGTTGGCCTCTTGCAGGGTCCATATAAGACAATCTTCTGAACAGGTCCCATCAACTACGAGGTCCGCCAGCAAGACCAAAGCACCAGGTTTATCACATTTATTTTCTGAAGACTTGGAGAAAACAGGAAGGACTCCTGATCACCCCATACCCTCTCGATCCTGAACGAGGACTCCAAGTGCCTGTGGCAACTGAGCCTGAAACCACTCTGTCAGGGATATCTTCTCAGAAAAACAACTGAAGTAGGCAAAGTGTCTTGTTGAGACTTTCCCCAGGTCTTTAACAGCTATGCTGGGCAAACCACTGAGATCCACCACACCATCTCCACCAATCCTGGAAAGGTCGTTCAGGGGCGACCCAATCACTCCCACACCACATGTGGGAAGTGGTGGAACAAGAAGTCCAAGCCGTGTTGGAGCTTGGAGTCATAAAGTGAGTGGTGGATCCCTATCGTGCTTGTCCACACAAGCTGGATTGGACCCATGGGCTTTGTATCTATTTCCGGAGAGTCAATGCAATATCAAGACTTGATGTGTACCCAATGCTGAAGGTAGTTCCTTGACTTCTTGGGGGAAGCACAGTATATTACTACTCCTGATTTAACAAAGGCATACTGGCAGATCCCAATGGAGACTGGCTTGAAGGAAAAGAAAGTCTTTGCCACCCCCAGTGGACTCTGTCAGTTTACCAGGATGCCCTTCAGCCTGCATGGAGTTTGTAACCTTCCAGTGACTCATGGACTAACTGCTGTGACACCCCCTGCCCAGAGTGTACCATGGCCTACCTGGATAATGTCGTGATTTACAACTGGCACAGGGAGGACCACCTGAACCAGGTGGAAGCTATCCTGAGAGTCCTCCGGGAAGCAGGGCAAACACCACACCCCAAGAAGTGCCTCATTGGTGGACAGGAGACCATCTACCTCCGCCACACCCCTGGGCAAAGGAAGGTGTGCCCCCCTAATCAGGAAGATCCAGGCCTTCCAAGACCATCTGACTCCAACTACCAAAAAGCAGGTGAGACAATTTCTGGGATTGGTTGGGTACTACCACTGCTTTATCCCTGTTTTTGCCTTGATTGCCATCCCCCTGAAGGAGCTCCACTCCTACAATGGATTAAAGATTAAGGAGCGGCCATAACGAGACCAGTGGTCCCCTGCACATGAGGAAGTTTTACGGGCCTTGAAGGACCACCTGTGCCATGAACCCATATTCTGTAACTCTGACTTTATCTGGGGATTTGTGGTCCAAACTGACACCTCAAAGGTGGGATTTAGTGCTGTCCTCTCCCAGATCTTTGACAGAGAGGAACACCCAATCCTTTATCTTAGCCAAAAGCAGTTTCTCCAAGAGCACAAGTACTTGACTATCAAGAAGGAAGCCTTGGCAGGCAAGTGGGCAGTCAAGGCCCACTTCTAGGGGCCCCCTTCACCATAATCACAGGGCATGTACTCCTCAAGTGGCTCCGAACCAAGAAGAAGAAAAACACCAGACTTATGAGGTGGTATCTTACCCTCCAGCCAGTTGCATTTACCGTGCAACATTGGGATGGTGAGGCAAACACATATGCTGATGGGCTATCATGGCTGGGCGAAGAAGGCCTGCTCAGCCCCGAAGCCGGACTTGAGGGGGATTTGTGTAGCGAGGAGGTGAGGCCTTTGTCTGAGATGGTCAATGAGACACCAGCACCTGCCCCCTGGTGGGCAAAGCCAGGGCATCCATGCTGGAAACATAGGGGTGGGACAGGCAGGGGAAGTATAAAGGGAAGGTCCTCCGGGTCAGTTAGGGGAAGCCGTTGAAGGAGAAGGATGTCTCTCCCCCACTTTTGGAAGTTGAACCTGAGTTGCTTGCTCCTAGAACGCTGAGGACCCTGAACCTCAGGTATCACCACTGAAGACCTGAACCCTAGACCACTTGGTGCTCAGCCCTTTACCTGAGCGCCTAGACTGTGTTTGGTAGCCCACCCTGCCTGATGGCCCAGGGCCATAGCCTGCTGAATTGCCCTGCTCTGCCTGAGGGCCAGAGCACCTGAAAGAGCTAATTCCCTGCTTTGTGCTTGCCTGCACAGGTTCAACAACGTGGGCATGTGACCCCCCCTCACTGACCGACATGGAGAAACGGTCCCGCACCTCCACAATCATTAATACAACCAAGCTCAGTAACACCCTACCAAATTCTTTAAGAATAACATTTGTATCCTGTTTGTTATACAAAAGGATCATGTATGGAATCGTGTGTATTTAGACAAGTTTAGTTCAGAATTTCTACACAGGGTTGTCAACAATCCTTTTGTAAATGTTTGTTGTGATCCCATTACACACTGCTCCAGTTTCCATTCTCAAATTTACTTTTAATTGTAACAGTGTTACAAACCAATTTGTTGTATACCTTTGCTTAACAAATATACTGAGATTCAATAGAATTCTTTGTCAGCAGCATCCAAGCTTTGTATTGCAGCTGTATGTTCATTAATGTAGCTTGCTTTTTATTTCTTTGCAATTTGTTCTGAGAACAACAAACTTTTGCAAAATGGTCACTTTTATTGCCTGCATGACATTGTATCTCTTGTGTTTAACACTTTTGTTTCACACTGTGACTGTTCCCACATTTATTATAAACAAAAGTGTTCTCTGCTATTTGTATACCATTGTATTCTGTTTTTGTGCCTTGGTATGCAGTTTTCATTACATGCACACTAGATCTTTCACTGCTTTTAAGAAGCATGGATTTCAGTAGCACTGCAAACATCCATTTTTCCCCAAAGCCAAGTCAGTTTCTCACCATAACCTTACTATGACCTGCTTATCAATTATACCAGTTTCTAACAGTCCATTTGTCAAATGCAAATTCACATGACTTAGCTTTATTATACAGGTCTGCAAGATAATGCCTAATCATTTAATCTGCCAGCTGGTTAGTAATAAAAAAAAGTTGTTTTCCAAAATGACAGGCTTCCATTGCTCACAGAATTATTGAAAAATTTGAATTATTGTGTCTTGCAGTTTGCAATCTTCTTTTTCCTTCCAGTAGACCACATTGTAGATTTCATTAGCTCAGAGCCTCCCACCTGTAGCAGTGTGAATGATTAATTACTCTGATTTCTCTGAAATACCATTTGCCAGCAAGAAAATTTTAATGTTCCAGCCATCTCTTTCACTTCTCAACCAGGTCCTCTTCCTTCCAAACTGAGGTATTGAAATGGCTTAATTTGTTCCATTTCCCCCCAAGATTCAATTTTGTTCTGATACCACGTAATAAAGGAATGACACACAGGAGTGATGGTAAGAAGCATGGCATGGATCAGAGTTACCACAGATTATATAGCTCTGTCACATGGACAGCATCAGGAGTCAATGGCTCCACTATCTACCGTTGCAGACTGGTCACTCTAAGGAAATGCACACACATTGATGGTACACGGTAATAGAATAAAATAATACTGAAGTAATTTTGACAATATTTTGGGGAATTCATTTACAAATTGCCCAACTATGTTACAAAGCCTTAACATCGATGACCAACAACAAAATGGATCTTATTGTACTCTGTGGAGAAACGTAGATTCAGGGCCTGAATCAACAGGATGTTGATGTTATCAGTTCCTGAGCTTAGTGCCACAGCAGCCCTTGGACACCAGGAGGAACAAATCCAGCTCCACTCCTGCAGCCCTAGGACAGAGCATGTTCAGTATGAAATCTTTCGAGTATTTAGCAGTCAAACTTTTGACAAGTCTCAACTGAGCATGCATGAACCGAGATTTCTTCAAATGGTTACAGCTTGGCCAAATTTTTGTGGGGACAGTAAAAGGAATGGCCCTGACACCAAAGCAAGTCTCATGTCAAATTTGAAGCCCCTACTTCAAAGCATGGAGGCACCAGAGCATCTCAACAAGACAGCTGTAAGAATTTTTTTAATATGGGAAAAACAATGAATTTCATTTTCAGAAATGGCTGAACCGTTTTAGCTTAAACTCCCCCCTCAAAAAAAAAATCACACTGAAGCAAACACCCAGCAGGAACATTTTCAGCCTACATTTCTGAAGTTTGACAAAGCTATACAGAACTTAAAACAAGGTTTCGCAATGGAAAGTGTTAGGCAATCTTTACAATATGAGGCACAACTAGTTCTGTCTATAACACCAATTTGGATTTTATACATTTTAAATAAATGATTTTCCTTTCTTCTATTATATCTTCTTTTCTTTCTTTAATAAACACTGAACTTAGACAAAAATACTTTTTGTATGTGTTATTGGTCACCACAAAAATCTAAAGAGACAGATAAATTTTATGGAAATTAAACATCAAATCCTAATTAATAGTTAAATTATCCAGTTGAAACTGAGAACAATAATACTTACATTAAATATAAGCACTGGACTGGGTTACCTATGGAGTTGGTGGAATCTCCATCCTTAGAGATTTTTAAGGCCTGGCTTGACAAAGCCCTGGCTGGGATGATTTAGTTGGGGTTGGTCCTGCTTTGAGCAGGGGGTTGGACTAGATGACCTCCTGAGGTTCCTTCTAATCCTAATCTTCTATAATTCTATCAATGTCAAATACTATACAACTACTATTGCCTGTTTAAAAAAAAATTCTAAAACTAAACAATATTTCAACATGTCAAACTCTGATTAAATGGATTCATAAGCTTTTTCATTCCTATACAAAATATTTCCAAAGTCTAGTTAAATATAGTCTTCTCCAAAGACTAAGATACATACCTATCATACAGAAGTAACTGTTTCATTGCAGTATACAATCAACATGTCACAGAATATGACAATTACCATGTGAAATCTATTTAAAGATAACAGTTTAAGTGTTTAAGGTAGTTAGAACTTAATTTAAACTAAATGTCAGACTATTTTGGCTCACAAAGTACTTCAGATCATTAACAATGCAGGTTTCACTGAAAGTTTATTCTGAAATTTGGAATACCTCAGTGAGAGAAATAGCAAATGGTATTATTCTTAAAGACAAATATTCACTCTTTTTGCTTTCATGCAGAATGACACTTTTGCCCTACAGGAGGCATTTTTTTAGCATACACTTCAAATCAAATGAGAAGTTATCATTCAGACAAGTTTTTACCACAGGAAGTATTGAAACTTTAATGTTTCAATGCCAATGACTCAACTAAAGGATTAAAAGTACTCTTTTTTTCCCTTGCTGAAGTTATATTATCCCCTAATAAGGAGGATCAGAAGTTTCCCTCTGTGTCCCTGTTTCCTGTGCTGCAGTTATGTTTGATCTCTTAGCACATATTTAAAAATCATCTCAGAATTGCTGCAACATTTGTTAGATAGATCATTTTAGAGCTGAAGAGAATGATGTGTCAGCCTCAAGAACAAGGCAGAGGAAGTCCCTGTCTGCAGCTAAGCATTGAGGTGAAAGTAGCTAAAAGCAGGCAAAACAAGATTATATTCAAATGTGCCCTCTGTGTCCTCACTGAAAAAAATTAGGAAGAAAGAGACTTTCTGAAAATAAAGTATATACATTTGTCACAAGTGCACTTACAGATTATGATGTGAGCATAATTTTACATATCACACACTAATCTATTCACTTGCAATACCATGCAAAAGTGTGAGAAGATATTACCTGAAATAGGAATGATGTCTGAATATTCCTACAAAGACTGAGAGGACACTACCGGATGACCTGCTTAGGCTTCTCAGTCCCAAATACCAGTGAATTTATGATCACTAAGCACAATGGCTCTTGCTGCACCGAACAGTAGCCCTTTCCAGATAGTGGTAGCAGCAGCAGTTTGAAACCCAGAAGCATCACATGATTATAGTCAGTTTCAAAATTCTGCTGTCCATACCATGTGGAAAAAACTCCTGTGCAAGATCCAAAGTACAATTAGATCAAACAGTGATAATTTTATGGTATTTTTACCATTAAGGGAATTAGAAAATGTGTACAGGCACTTGAAAAATACAGGATTCCTAAAATCTTGGCCCACAGTTTAAATCAACAATAAATTCAATAAGAAAAGTATGATCAGTTTAATCAGAAGATACAGCACATTTATTATGGGGACAAAGAAGTTTTGTAAAATACAAATAAAAAATTATTTTAAACCCAAATGGGTTATACTTTGAAAACACAGAGTCCTGCAAATCCTACACAGAGAGTTTATTTTTTTGTTCTTTTTGTTTTGTTTTGTTTTGCCAATTTCAGGCCTTTCAGAACCAGGTTTAACTTTACTGAAGTCAATAAATTTGTCAGAGATTAATATGTCCTTCTATGTATTGTCATGGCTCTTGAGATTGTACCAGCAATTCTGTTCCATGATAGCAGTGATAAACGTGAATAATTTTAAAGGCATATTAACATCATGGCAGTGTTAAGATTCCGTGCCATTTAACAACATATTTATGGGGAAAAAAAATTAAAAAAGAATAGGATGCATAAAGTCAATATTGATTAAACAATTGACCATTTCCAAAGGCACCAATACTTACTAGAACATTTAAATTGGCACACAGCATAGAAGAAACCAAGCAGCATAAACTATAAAAAAAATCACTTAAAAACTAAAAAACAAACAAGAACAACTTTAAACTTTGTCTCAGTAACAGAACCCTTTTCACACAGACTCACACAACTTTTCTGTCCCACCCATTAAAGTAATCATGTAAGTCAATCTGTGTCTAGATAGGGCAATCAAAGGCACATTAAATATCTCTATATAGACAGAGGAAAAGCTAGACAAAACCAATTGTGTCTTACAATGTGCCCTGAAGGTACCAAACTCAATCTCTAGTAGAGGGAGCATATTCCAGAGACATACGTTCTCCACTGAGAAACCATGACATCAGACACTGGAGAGTATTAAATCCAAGGAAAAAATAGGCAGAACAACAGAGGAAGAGGAGAAGAAAGAGAACAGCTCTCAAATAACTAAGATTCTGACCATTTAGAGCTTTATAGAGCCTAACCAGCACCTTCATTTTGCATGTGCAGGAGATATTTTTGTGCATGTTTGTGCATGGTATCTGATGCAGAAATCAGATTACTGATGTTCATCAACTGCACTCTTTCGGGCCAGGTTACGTGTCTGGAAAGTGTTTAGGCCGCTGCAGACACAACCACAATCAAAATAATAAATTACCTTTTAAAAACCTACATTAACGGGATGCTTATGTTAAACAGTCAAGCACTCAAAACCCAGCAAATGCCAGAAGGCTGGCTTTGCAAATTTAAACTAGCCCACTTGTTCCTATGCATAATGATACAATCTTTAATTACTTTATCACAACTGCTTTACCAGTGTGTTCCACGGCCATTCGCTGATAGCAGGGGAACGTAAAGACCGAGAAGTCCTGGGTTCAATTCCAGGTTCTAGAGGGGAGGGTTCTCCAGTGCATACAGACCTTTCTGGTCCTGTGACCCCAACCTGTGTCTGTGCTGCTCTGCTCTTATTCACACACACATTCTGACCTCCTCCCACCCACTGGCTCCTCATGCTCTTCTTCAGTACTTCAATGTAGTCCTTACACTGGCTCCTGTCCCCTCTCCCCAACTACTCCTTCTACCTCCCTTGATCCCCCAACCCTCTCTCCCCCTGATCCTATTCTCCCCAGTACAAACAAGGAGACAAGTGGAGCACAATTGCAAAGCGACCGAAAAGGCCCAGCCTGCCGAAGAATCAAGTTCTTACATTTCACTTGAGATGGAGCCTCTATATTGCTTCCACCTTAGCTACAACTAAACGGCCAAAAAAGCTTTGCTAACGCAGAATTAAGGTTTCACAGTGACAGCTCCTACTCTTCCCAAATGGCATGACCTGATAGGAAAGATAGGAAGTATGGCACAAGACCATGCTGGCTTAACCTGGAGATCTTCAATAATCTGAAACTCAAAAAAGAGATCTACTGAACAGGGGCTTTTTAGCAACCAGCCAGGTGTCTAGGCCATGACCGATTATTGGGATGGACTGCCAGTTATTCTGGACCGAAGAATTGACCAAAGGGGGAAAAGCGGAGTTGCAACTAGCCAGACGGGTGGTGATGGTGGTGGAAGGTCTGTGCGTGACGGGGGAAAGAATGTCATTG
>ML675627.1:9087121-9107509 GCA_007922155.1 Mesoclemmys tuberculata | reverse complement strand
CAGACTAGATGATCATATTGGTCCCTTCTGACCTATGAGTCTATGCTTGCTGTTTTTAGCCATTTTCAGGCCTTTGCAGGAAGTCAGCATGACTGGGCAACCCCCGTGGCATGAGGAGGGGGAGAGACAGACAGTGAACACACGCAATGAGTCTGGCTCTGTGCTTTCTCTCTGCTGGGGTGAATGCCTGTGAAAAACAGGAGGTTTGGCTATATTTTAGAATTGTTGGTATGGGGAAATTTAGTTCTCAGATTAACAGTCTAATACTGCTTGCTTAACAATATTTTTTTAGTGACATGTCTCTCTAATTCCTGCTTTTGCCCAGTGATTGATTGTTTAGTCAGCTATGCAACATTCTTTTGATTGATATGTCTCTGTAACTTTTGGGGAATAGAGGGAGGTAGCAAGTCTGAGTCAGGCGGATTGCGTCCTGGACACACTGAAAATATCTCCTGCACAGACGGAAGGACTGGGCGTCCAGAAATCTGTGAATGATTCACTCAAAAACTGCCTTAGCCTTGTGGGGTAATTATTAGTTTTGGGATACTCTAACAACATATTGTGTTTGTATGTACTTATGACTAATAAGTGGAGACTTCCACTAAAAGCATTCCATGGGAACTGCTGGAGACCGACAAAGTAAAGCTTTAAAGTTAGGAGCACATGGTTTTGACTTGTCTGTGCCACCTATGTAGCAGGAGGAAGTACTGCATTTCCTTTGGTTTATTTCCTGACACCAACTTGCAGAGACAAAAAAATTATTGGGTCAAGGAAACCTGGGTAACAAAAGTGGAAACTAGGTCAAATTACAAAGGATGATTATAAACAAATAACACAAGTACGTAGGGACAATATTATAAAGGCCACGGTACGAAACAAGATTAAACTATCTAGAGACAGAGGGTAATAAGAAAACATTAGAAGCAAGATGAAAACCAAAGATAGGGTAGGTTTGTTACTCAACGAGGAGGGAAAAACAATAACAGAAAATGTGGAAATGGCAGAAGTGCTAAATGGCTTTTTTTGTTTCAGTTTTCACTGAAAAAGTTATTAGTGATTGGACATCTAACATAAAGAAACCAGTGAAACTGAGGTAGGTTATGAGGGCAAAATAGGGAAAGAACAAGTTAAAATATACTTAGACAAGTTTGATGCCTTCAAGTCAACAGGACCTGATGAAACCACCTAGAATACTCAAGGAGATAACTGAGGAGACATCTGAGCCATTAGCAACTGTCTTCAAAAAAGTAATGGAAGATGGGAGAGATTCCAGAGAACAGGAAAAAGACAAATAAAGTACCAATCTATAAAAGGGAAATAAGGACAACCTGGGGAATTACAGATCAGTCAGTTTAACTTCAGTACAGGGAAAGATAATAGAGATAATAATTAAGCAATCAATTTGCAACGCCCTAGAACATAAGAAGGTGATAAGTAACAGGCAGCATGGATTTGTCAAGAACAAATCATGTCAAAGCAACTTGATATCTTTCTCAGATAGGGTAACAAGAATTGGGGGAGGGAAACGGCAGATGTGATATATCTTGACTTTAGCAAGGCTTTTGATACTGTCTCACGTGACCTTCTCATAACAAAACTAGAGAAATACAACCTAGATGGAGCTACTATAAGGTGGGTGCATAACTGGTTGGAAAACCATTCCCAGAGAGTAGTTATCAGTTGTTCACAGTCAAGTTGGAATGGCATATGGATTGGGGTCCTTCAGGGAGAAGTTCTGGGTTTGGTTCTGTTCAGTAACTTCATCAGTGATTTAGATATTGGCATAGAGAGTACACTTATAAAGTCTGTGGATGATACTAAGCTGGGAAGGGTTGTAAGTGCTTTCGAGGATAGGATTAAAATTCAAAACGATCTGGACAAACCAGAGAAATGGTCTGAAGTAAATAGGATGAAATGTAATAAGGACTAATGCAAAGTAGTCCACTTAGGAAGGAACAATCAGTTGCACACATAACAAGTGGGAAATGACTGCCTACGCAGGAGTACTGTGAAAAGTAAACTGGGGCTCATAGTGGATCACAAGCTAAATATGAATCAACAATGTAACACTGCTGCAAAAAAAGCAAACATCATTCTAGGATGTATGATCAGAAGTGCTGTAAACAAGAGATGAGAACCAATTCTTCTGCTCTGCTCCACACTGATTAAGCCTCAACTGGAGCAGTGTATCCAGTTCTGGGCACAACATTTCAGGAAAGATGTGGACAAATTGGAAAAAGTCCAGAGAAGAGCAAACATGATTAAAGGTCTAGAAAACATGACCTATGAGTGAAGATTGAAAGAATTGGGTTTATTTAATCTGGAGTGGAGAAGACTGAGGGGGGACATGATAACTGTTTTCTAGGACATAAAAGGTTGTTACAAGGAGGGAGAAAAATTGTTCTCGTTAACCTCTGAGGACAGGACAAGAAGCAATAGCCTTACATTGCAGCAAGGGTGGTTTAGATTGGACATTAGGAAAAATTTCCTAACTGTCAGGGTAGTCACACATTAGAATAAATTGCCTAGGGAGGTTGTGGAATCTCCATCATGGGAGATTTTTAAGAGCAGGTTGGACAGGCACCTGTGAGGGATGCTCTAAAGAATGCCTGGTCCTTCCATCAGTGCAGGAGACTGGACTAGATGACCTCTTGAGGACTCTTCCAGTCCTATGATTCTATGCCCTGCTTTAATTAGAGAGAGTGAAAAACTCATCTATCAGCCGTGGAGCAGGCTCAGAGAGATGTGAAGTGAGCCACTCATCTGAATGAGATGCTCTCAAATTAAAGAGAATGCCCAATGAAGTGGAATGAAGCCTGAAAAATAGCTCAGAGAGATAAGAATTGCTTCATTCATGTCAATGGGTGCTCCCATTCCCCCGCCTCAGTGCTGGAGAGTTTCTGATGTGCACCAAGCATACCTGTTCTCAGCTCCTCACCCAGTCTCAGTTATGTGTTCTTGATATGTGCATTGAGCATGCCTGCTTTCAACCCAGACAGGCAGGGCTTCCCCAGATCGTGGCTCCAATGGGCCAGGCAGGAGGGTAGGGAGATGGGCTCATCCCCCTTAGAAGGACAAGGCACTCCAGATCTCAGCTTACATGGTTCAACTCACCCCCAGTAAGGGAATTCCCCCAGAACCTAACTCACATGAGGGATGGGTGGAGGGGTGTCAGATGCCCTGGGGCCCCACCAATCAGGCCCACATACAGAGGTGAAGGGAGTGGGGTTTAGATACACCCAGGGGTAAGGATTCCTGGAATCCAGCTCACATGGGGGGCCTAGAGAGAGTTCAGACAGCCTCTCAGAAAAGCAAGACTTCTTCAGAAACAGGCTTATATGATGGGACCTTGGAGGGCATCAGACTCCCATGGATGGGCAGGGCCCCCTTGGCTCCCTGAAGATCCTGGACAAACAGAGGGAGGTAGGGAGAGAGGCTTAGACACCTGTAGAGGGGAAGGACCCAGAATATCAGAGCTTACATGAGGGAAGGCAAGCCCCCCATAATCAAGCTCAAATGAGGAGACAAATGGAGGGAGTGTCAGATCTGCATAGATGGGTGGGGGTCCCCCAGATCTTAGCACAGACATAGGGGGTAGAAAGCAGAGGCAACTTCCCAAAAATGCATTTCACATGAGGGGGCCAGGAAGAGGGGCTCGGAATCCCTACATAGGCAGGGCTCCCTTAGGGTTGCCAACTCTCCAGTTTTCACCCAGAAAGTCTGGGTTTTGGCTTGTATGTCTGGGTTCTATTTGACAAGCCCTGATGTCTGGTTGTTTTTTTTTTATCTGTGGCAACCATAGGCAGAAGGAAGCAGGCAGTAGAGCAGCAGCAGCTTCCGCCATCCCCACCTCTAGAGCCAGGATGCTCGTGCAGCTTGAGGTGGTACGTGGAGTGCAGGAGGCAGGGGCAGGTTCTTTTAGGGAAGAGGTGGAGATGGAGATGGAGGAGCCTGAAGAAGAGGTAGGAATGGAGGCGGACCCCAAAGAAAAAGACAGATCATGGTCAGGGTCTTGGGTGCAGGGGCGGGACAGGGGCAGGGCCTCGGATGTCTGGTTACCAGCCATTAGAATGGTGGCAACCCTACCTCAAATCCTGGCGGACACACAAGGATGATGATAGCAGGGCGCAGAGATCTGGGGTGGGAGCAGGGACACCCAGATCCCAGATCACATGGGTGGCATGGAGAGAGGGGCTCAGGCCCCCCAGATCCTAGAACACATATAGAAGGGGGAATGTGGAATTGACGAGAGCCCCTTCCCCTATTCTCCCTGACACTCACCACCATACCCAGTATCATTTCCCTCCCAGTCATCTGAGCCCCACAACTCCTCTCATCTCCCCCACCACCAATCCCTTTTTATCCCCTCCTCTCGATGCAATCCCAAATGCCTCCCACTCCAATTCACCCCCTAAAATGCCCCCTAACCCTCCCTCCCCCCACACACACTTTCTGGCAAGAATTCACGACTATATTTTTAAATACTATTTACAAAAGTACTTTGATTACATCCCCCCAATTACAGGGAAAAAAAGGACAAGAGATTTTATCAAAATGCCTTCCTACCTTTCTATCAAAGGTGGGACTCACTGGCTGGATGTGTCAGGTTCAAAGGACTACTGATTATTCCCTTGAGCAATCCAGCAGGTGAAATTTGGTGAAGGCTAACAGTCATGTTAACTCTCTATCTGCGTATGTTCAGTGTAATTAATGTGGCACGTCAATAGGTGCATGAGTATTCAAACTGCTTGGCACATGCCTCACTGCAGAAGCAAATTCTTTTTCAAATCATGTTTTAATTTAATTTCCCCCAAAGTGTGCAATGCTGTTGGGGTAATTATTGTGCATGTGAGCCCCTGGTGTAATGATCTAAACTCTGGGCTAAACCCAGGATTTGCACCAAAAACATTCCCAGAAAGTGTCAATTTTAAGAATAGCTCGGGATAGAGAGGATGGGGTTTTGTTTTGTTTTTCTGCAGGGATTGAACAGTACTGTTATATAATCCTAGAAAGTCAGGGCTGGAAGAGACCTTTAGAGGGCATCTAGTTTATCCCCCCATTCCAAAGTGCCAGTAACCCCTTCCAGATTGGAGTTATTTACAGGTTTTCTAACCATACTCTTCACTTCATTATCTATCATTAATGATAATAATAAATAGTATTAGACTGAGGAACAGATCCCGGTGGGATACCAGTAGGTATGTACTCTCAGTTTGAAAGCATGCCATGGAAAACTACTCTTGGAGTGTAATTTTTCAACCTGTTGTGCATCACCTTACAGTAATTTCATCTAGACCACATTTCTTTAGTTGCTCATGAGAACAATAGGTGGGACGGCATCAAAAGTCTTACTAAAATCAACATCTACCACAAATACCGCTTCTCTCCTATCCACTCTGCCAGTAACCTTGTCAAAGAAGGAAATGAGGTTGGTTTAGTATGATTTGTTCTTGGCAAAGCCAAGTTGGCTATTTTTATCACCCTACCACTCTCTAGTCACTTACAAATTCATTGTTTAATCATTTGTTTTAGTACATTTCCAGATATCAAAGTTAGGCCGACACATCTATAATTGCCCAGGTCCTCTTTATTCCCCTTTTTAAAGATAGGTACTATGTTTGCCCTTTTCCAGTCCTCTGGTATCTCATATGTCCTCCATGAGTGCGTGAAGATAATCATTTCTGGTTCCGAGATTGCTTCAACTAGCTCCTTAAAGACCACAGGAATTTCGTCAGGCCCTTCCAATGAAATCATGCAACTAAAGTTCTTCCAAAAATGCACTCTAAATGGCTTTCCTCAAAAATGGGATGGGGAAAAGGTAGAACCAAGCAGCCATTAACCAGGATGTGAATGTCAAGAGATCATTTGCTGACATGGTGCTTGCCACCAACTTTATTTTGAAGGCAGTGGCACCCTGTTTGCACAAAAGAAAGTAGCAGACTCCGAAAATCTCCTTGTAGGTCTTTACTGGACATGCGGAGCAAGAATATAATGAAGAAGCAGTTGGGCATAGGTCCTTCAACATTTCAGGGAGGAACATGTATTTTATATCTTCTTGCACCAATTTTGCCCTTGATGCCAGCCAAATCATCCTGAATTAGATGTTATCGAAATAGATTAAACACTCTTGAAACTCATCTCTAACAGAATTATGGCAACCAAATTAATCAGATTGCCAAGCCCCTTGAACAATTTAGTTGGATACAATTTTGCTGACGCTAAGGCAGAAGGAGAGAGACTCTTTTGTCTCTGTCAGTCACACCATAAGAACCCAAACAATGGCTTGGAAGTTCCAGAGTTCACTAAAAGCAAGAACCATTCCTCGTTAAAAATGAATGACCACCTGCCTCTCACTTGCTGAAGCTTAACAAAAAGAAAATTATACACAAAGCAAACATATGCTCTTCAGATTCTGTTTGACAAAAGGTACATGGGATTTCTTCCACACACATTTAATACTTACATCAAATTCATTTAATGCTGCCGCAAGCTCCCCAATGCCGGTGTGCCCCTTGTTCTCATCGGTTGGCGAGGTGGCCTGAGCAGCGTTAGAGATCCCAGCTATTGCTTCTTGTACTTGTTTGAAGACATAATCTCTGTTGGCCCTAGTGGCTGCTACATCAGGGTGACGGAGAAATGCTTGAGATGCAGTATACAGCATAGTGGCATTCTTCTTTAGAGCACCTCGAGCAGCAGCCATTTCATCCCTACAGTGAGGGTCTTTCAGTTCCTGTAAAAAATATGCATACACCATATAGTAATATAATGAAGCTTGAGCATTAGAATGTGTTAACCCCACAGTTACAACATTTATTCAAATAAACTTGTAAGGAGAGCCCTATGTGTCCCATGATTCTGTAGCAATGGAATCGGTGACAGAATTGACCAGTTATGTCACAACAAAATGTTCTTCTTGCCCAAGAAAACCTGGGTATTTTGTTTTTTCTTCTGTTTTATTACAGGTCAGCCACATAGAAAAATGGGGGAAAGGAAGAGGAAAATGTTAAAGATATTAAAACGCAGGAAAACCTCTGGGCAAAGTACCTAAAAGAACAGCAGCAAGATAAACAAAAAGGATAGAATGAAATGCTAGTGGACTTCAGGGGAAGAAGAATATAAAACAGAGGGTGGCAATTACATGTAAAAATGAACGTTCTTAAGAAAATAAGGAAACAATTACAAAATAAAAAAATTACTGAAGTAGAGAAAATAGACAAAATATGTATGAACTAGAAATGTGTGCTGTCAAAACAAAACGGAAGGAGCCATATCCAGTGGGGGTGGAAAAAGAAATAAACACAAGACAATATTCCTAGAAAGGTGGCTCTCTCTGCAGTGGAAAATGTGTGTGTAGAACTATATTGTTTAATAATTGTGTTGCACACTAAAAAGTCTCTGTACATTGTTTATTGAAATAACGCATTCTAGAGATATTTTGCAGCACCACTATCATCTGTTCTTTTTTACTCTATTAGAAGATATGGAGACTGGATGGAAGAAGCATTGGCCAGGAAGAGGCCTAGCTATGAGCAGTATAGTGAATGCATGTGAGTTCTCCCTCCTTTATTTCCATGTCTCCACGGGAATCTCTACTTAAAGATCTGTAACAGGGAAATCTTGCTCCGATTGCTTGGGCTTAGATGAAAGTCATATTCTGAGTGGAAGGGAATGCGTAACAGTGAGATCCTATGAGGCCTGACCCAAAAGGACCCAAGATTCTTTGTTAATATATGAAAAAATAATCAGATTATCTTCCTTCTGAAATGGAAAGACTCCTATTACATTAGACTACCAGAGAGCTCTTTTCAGATAAGCAACTTTTTTTGGTAAATAATAAAGCCAAAATTATCAAAAAATTATATCTAAAGTTAGGCACCTAAATATGTGGGATAATTTTCAGAAGAATGAGGTCCTACCAACTCCCACTGATTTCCATTAGTAGTTTTTCCAATTTCAGTTGGAGTTATTGGGTGTTTTGAAAGTTAGAGCAATTATTTAGGTGCCTAAATATTAATTTAGAAGCCTAATTTTAGGCAACCATTTTTGAAAATCTGTCAAAACATTTTTGTAAAGTGATCAGATAATGACTTCCAGTCTCTACAGACAAAAATAACTTTTTCGAAAAAGCCAACTGTGAACTGGAAGCTTAAGGGATAGGTCATGATATGATAATCGTTGGCAGATTTTATGATGCAAAACAGAAACAACATATCTTTGAACATGATAAAAGACCAGGTAATTTTATATGACCTGAATTTTCACACCCACTGCTTTACAATTTACTCACCTGTTGCCTTCTAGCAGCCACATAGTTAAGTTTCACCATCTCTTTCCCAAATTCTTTAAAGCGATTTGCTAGGTCTTGCTCATTTGTTGCATTTTTCACAGCTTCCAGTGCTTCTTCTACCTAGAATTCAATATATGAAATATGTTAGAGTTTTAATGCAGATCTGTCACTTCTCCTTGACCAAGTCACTAACCAACCTTGACCAAGCCATTCTGTGCCCCAGTTTCTCATAACCAAATTTGGCTCTCCGTTACACCAATATACAGAAACTCTGGAGTAATTTTACTGACTTCAGTTCGGTTTAATAAAGCTAATATCAAAATTTATCTTAATGCTGTTCTGTATTACTTTCCCTTCTTTGAATCTGATTATAATGCATATTTCATATAACAAGTATTAGAATGGACACTTACTTATTCAGCTATACTTCCTAGATTAAATATGTTTAATATCTGTATCTTTTTTTTTTATTGGCCAAGCTTGCCAAGGACCTACACTCAACTCAACGTCATTTCTCTGTTTATCTGTCTGTCTGTAACTTTTGAATGCCATACTCAATACATTACAAAATTTTGAGGAAACTTGGAAAACCAAAAGGAGAAAAATGGGGGGCACAGCTTCAGTCACCTCTGCTATTGTCTATAGAGCAAACAATTGGTTGATGATACCCATTTTTACCACCCAATAAAACTATACCCATATCCAAGCATTGCTTGTCCTTCCAGTGGAGTTTAATAAGTTGACATCCTGAATGACTTATCCCCCAGGCAGAAAGAAAACAAATAACTAGTGTGAGAGCAAGGTGAGGGAGAAACAGGGGACACCCACAGCTCCTGGTATGAGAGGAAAATGAGGGACTCTGGTATTGGGAGGGGGAAATCCAGCAAGGCGGAGATTAGAGGACCCTGGTATGGAGTAAGTGGGGAATGGAGGACCCTGGAATGGTGGGAGGGGGACAGAGAGGGCACATACAACCCCTGGTAGGGGGGCTGATATGGAGGAAAGCAACACATAGAACCCCTGGCAAGGGCAAACTGGCGGGAGTTGCAGGGAGTCCCTGAAATAGAGAGGGATGAGAGGGTGGCATGGAGGAAGGTAAGAAGCCTGTGATCTGCCAAATAAGCTTAGTCAATAGAAGCTATGAAATGTATGGCCCTCTAATTGTAAACAGATAGAACAGTTTCATAACTGTGTGTATGTAGTATAGGCTTCATGTGAAAACTAAGGCTAACTGTATCTTATGAAAAAAATCGAAAGCAAAGAAAATTTAACTTCCTGTTGAAACTAAATGTGTAGTTTATCCTATGTTACATAGCTAACATCACATCTCTTGCAAATGTAGCTAAAACAAAAGCAGGCCCAAAATGGAGTACAGTAATTGTGATACAAGAACACATTTCTGGCTTCATTTTCTATTTTTTTCTACTACAGTATTAACAAATGTGTTACATTTACTTTCACATAAATAGTAGAATCTAATAGAAAAAAATACCCTCCATAGTTATTCAAAATTGTTTGGCCAAAGAGGTGAAGGTTTATTAAGTTTTTATTAGGTATATTAGGTTTTTATTACTAAGTGCCCTTCTAGTACAGCTATCACAAAAATGTACCAGCTCTAGCATAAGAGCTGCTTTCTATTATGATTATAATGACAAGATCTAAAATTCTTTATTCAACCAGGAAATAAAATTATCTACCCTGTGAGCAAGTGGGGCAATGGAATTTTGCGAACTTGTTGTGTTATATGAGAGATAAGAGTGAAATTTCCAGCAGAAGGGTTTAAATAGTGAATGTAGATCCATCCTGGTATGTATCAAGTTAAATTAATTAAATATTTAACTGGAACAATAGATGTTGTCAATCTGGATGTGTTGTTAACAGCAGACACATGAACCTTCCTTTTTCAGAGTAAAGGTTATTTAATTCCATTAGAGACTTACTTGCTCCTTACAAAGGATTTAGGGCTCCATCTTGCTCCCTCTAAAGTCCCTAGCATCTCATCAGCTTCAATAACAAGAGCAAGTATCTAATTAATTTAGATAGGGTTTAAAATACACAGGGTCTGCTTCACCACTAACTTGTAACTTGTGTTATTTTCAACTGGCAAAGTAAATTTTAAAGGTGAGTGGAAGTGAATTTTCATTCAATCACGTTTTGCATCCACTTTGCACAAATGTAGATGGCTGCACAAGGGCCAAGGCCAAGGAGAATCAGGCTCTCAGAGTCCTGCAGAGAAATATTCTGGCTGGCAATTGAAATGCATCGCTGTTTCCTGGAGGTGTTATGCTACATCTAACAGTTACAAGCTGCACTTTGCTTCTGTGGTCGAATTATCTCTCATTTCTTATCCACAAACCAAACAACACTATTCAAATCCAAACTTTCCTGACTGCCGTGACAGCGAACAAAATTAGTTTTGAGAACTACATTGTATTGTCTATTTTGTTCCTGCTGTTTATCTACCACCACTGGAAACACTAACCCTCAGTTTGTGACATCAACGTAGTTTACCATGAGAATAGGAGTAATTCCAACACACAAAGGGATACTATAACTTCTATTCTTATTTAAATTAACTTTCTGTTCCAAGGAGCAATTATTCTTTTCTTTTTTTTTTTTTTTGTGGTAATGTCAGTATCTTATTTTCTCCTCGGTTTCTGCAATCCATCATGGACTATAGCTTAAACCACTTTATTGGGCATTTGCGAAAATGTCAACGGAAAGATAATTATCTGAGGATGAAGGAAATAAATGATGGATGAAACAGGAACATTTACTTTCAGATCAGGAGACGTTTATATTAAACCACCTGACACATGTAGATTTAATGGGTGAGGTAACATCTTTTTATTTTTTTGTTGGTGAGAGACACAAGCAGAGTAATGAATTTAAGCTTCCAGGCTTATCTTTTGAAAGTGTTATGCAGGTTTCCTTTGAGGATGAGGATTGAGGACTGATAGGTCAGATATAGAGTGATCACTTTGTGAAAAGTGTTCATCTACAGATGATATGGTGTTTTTGTCTTTTATCATTTTCCTGTGTGAGTTCATTCGAAAGCCTAGTGATTGTCTAGTTTAACCCACATAATTGCTATCGGGGCATCTAGTGCACTGGATGAGGTATAGCACATATTGCAACACGCATGTGAAGGGTCCATGGATCTTGAAAGGTGTGTTGGGAGAAGGGATTGCTTATTGTAGCAGTAGAGCTATGTCTGCAGGTTTTGCGTTGATTATTTTGGCAGGGTCTGGCGCCATTTTGAGTTGGTGTGTTCCGGTCTGTGGGAATTGTACCTTACAATATGCATTAACTACGCTAAACAACCTGTTCCACCTCACATTCTACTGTGACGCTGGGAGTTCCCTTCCCAGACCTGAAGAAGAGCTCTGTGTGGTTTGAAAGTTTGTCTCTCTCACCAATAGAACTTGATCCAATAAGAAGTGTTACCTCACCCACTTGGTCTCTCTAATATCCTGGGACTGACACAGCTACAACTACACTACAGATAGCCATGACAAACATACCAACTAAGGCTATGGCTACACTACAGATTAAGCAAACTAAGTTATGCAGCTCAAAGGTGTGAATTAGCCACCCTCCTGAACGACATAATTTATGTCAATTTAAGAGCTAGTGCGGACAGCGCTATGTCACTGGGGCTATGTCTATACTGATGGCAGCAAAGTCGCTGCCGTCAGATCGATCTTTCTGGATTGATTGAGCGGTCAGTGTACACCTTCTCATTCCATCAGGAAGTCAACGCTAGTAAATCATCCCCTCAAGTGGCGCACCGCTGCGTCAACGGGAACATGGGTCCCATCGGCGCAGTGCAGTGAAGATAGAGCGCAGAAGGGAAGCTCAGCAGTCGATGGGAATTACGCAAGCTACACAGAGTAGCTTGCATAACTCCCGTAGGCTGCCGCTGAATTTCCAGGTAAGTGTAGATCAGGGCTAAGAGAGCTTCGCTTGCCAACATATCTACTGCCGCTCGGACGGCATGGAGGAGGCTGGAGTAATCAAGCCCATGAGAGTGCTCTCCTGTCAGATTAGAGCAGCTACACTAGAGAGTTTACAAGTTCTCTACTGCAGCCGTAGCCTTAGACTCCTTTGTAAGGCCTGCCACCCCACCACTGAACAAAAATTCGCCAGGATTTGTTACAGATTTTACTCCAGTGGCTTGATTTTCATACTGACTACCTCAGAAAAATCAGTGGGGGCTGTGGCTGTTCAGAACCACTGCAAGTTAGATAATGTTGTCTTTATATTGTTCTAAACTATTTTTATTGAAAAATTTTTAAATTATTTTGATGAAAATAACTATGGAATTCCATTACATTCAGCATTTTCTTTCTATACCTTTATAATTTTTGCATTCTTTATCATAATAAACTCTCACTCTTACTGCTGGCTTCTGACATACACTGACAGCTGCTGAACTACTAACTTCATGCCCTCTGATTGGCTTATATTAATAGTGAGTGGTTTCATCTAAGCCAGTCAGAAGGCAATAGGTCAAAGAGTAGTATGGTGAGTCATCTGGAGAACTAGCATATAGAATAGGATAAGGTGGCTTCTGTTGTAAAGACTGGGTAGGAGAGAAATGACGTGCTGTGAATAGATTAAAAAATAAGTATATGAACGTGATTTATAGCTCTCAGAGCTGGAAAGGACTGATACTGATGAGAGACCAGACAGTACTCAAAATTAATTCCAAATAGTACTAATTTTTAAATCCGTGGGAGCCGTTGGGTATTCTGCGCATTTATAATAATGCAATTTATTAGGTGCCTAAATATGGATTTAGGAGCCTAACTTTCAGCGTAAATTTTTGAAAATATTTATTTAAAAAACAAAGTATATTTAAAAAGTAAATAATAGGTCATTAGCCACTGGTCTGAATATATTACAATCCTTTAATATTAATTATCTATATATTGTAGATTGAAATATTAAATATTTAACAGTGTTTTACTTCTATTTTTAAAAGAATAATAGCTAGAATAAAGTAACACAGAGCCAGTTGCTCCCTACAGAGTGATAACCTACCTAGGAAGTGATGTTTCCTTGGATCACTTCATCAGGATGGGTGGGAAGTTGCCCCCAACATAATGAGCAGAGGGTCTGGGTCATAGAATCTGCACTGCTATAGACTGCTATAGACTGGGGACTGACTGGCTAGGCAGCAGTTCTTCAGAAAAGAACTTAGGGGTTACAGTGGACAAAAAGCTGGATATGAGTCAACAATGTGCCCTTATTGCAAAGAATGCTAAGGGCATATTGGGCTGCAAAAATAGAGCATTGTCAGAAGATCAAGGGAAGTGATTATTCCCATCTATTCAGCACTGGTGAGGCCACCTTTGGAGTTTTGGGCGTCCCATTACAGGAAGGATGTGGACAAATTGGAGAGAGTCCAGTGGAGGGCAACAAAAATGATTAGGGGGCTGGAGCACAAAACTTATGAGGAGAGGCTAAGGGAACTAGGCTTGTTTAGTCTGCAGAAGGGAAGAGTGAAGGAGGATTTGATAGTGGCTGTCAACTACCTGAAGGGTGGTTTCAGGGAGAATGGAGCTAGGATGTTCTCTGTGGTGGCAGACGACAGAACAAGGAGCAGTGGTCTCAAATTACTGTGGTTGAGGTCTACGCTGGATATCAGGAAAAACATTTTCACTAGGAGGGTGGTGAAGCACTGGAATGGGTTACATAGGGAGGTGGTGGAATCTCCATCATTAGAGGTTTTTAAGCTGTGGCTTGACAAAGCCCTGGCTGGGATGATTCAGCTGAGGTTAGTTCTGCTTTGAGCAGGAGGTTGGACTAAATGACCTCTTGGGGTCCCTTCTTACCCTAATATTCTATGATTCTACTATTCTGTTAGCTTTTTTGATTGCCACTATGCATTGAGTGGATGTTTTCAGAGAACTATCTACAATTAGTCCAATATCTCTTTCATGAGTGATAACAGCTAATTTAGACCCCGCCATTTTATGTGTATAGTTGGGATTATGTTTTCCAATGTGCATTACTTTGCATTTATCAACATTGAATTTCATCTGCCGTTTTGTTGCCCAGTCACCCAGTTTTGTGAAGTCTGCTTTGGACTTCACTATCTTGAATAGTTTGCTAGCTCACTGTTTACCCCTTCTTCCAGATCACTTATGAATATGTTGAACAGTACTAGTCTAAGTACTGACCCCTTGGGAACACCAATATTTACCTCTCTCCATTCTGCTAATGAAGGTCAATTATAATTAACTTCCTAATAAGACTGTGCTATTTTTTATTCCAACTACTATTTATGAGTCAACACTCCTCAGGGAAAGAGAGCAGAATTTCACTGATACTCATATATTATCAGCAGAACTAAATAAATTCAGAATGAAAAAATAGGTACTATTCACAGTGATACACAAGTTACAAATAATGCAATATTACTTTCAAGTCTCAGGTTGAGTTTGTAGAGGTAAGAGTTAGAAAAAATGAGCATGAACTTTTAAATGAGCAAATTGGAAATGGAAGGTATGAAAAGCCTTTGAATATGGATTCCTAGTGCTATTTTTTCACAAAGTCACGTTTGAGAGCATATTCATTCTTCAAAAAACCTGGGAGAGTGTTTAAATACATATGCATATATTCTTATGATTCATCAGCATGTAATTAATTGCAAAATACTATAGATATACAGTAGAAGCTCAGAGTTATGGACACCAGAATTACAAACTGACCAGTCAACCACACACCTCATTTGGAACTGGACACATGTAACCAGGTATCAGCAGAGACCAAAAAAAAAAGTAAATGCAATACAGTACTGTGTTAAATGTAAACTACTAAAAAAAGGGGAACATTTAAAAAAAAAGATTTGACTTGGTAAGCAAACTGTTTCTGTGCTTGTTTCATTTAAATTAAGATAGTTAAAAGCACCATTTTTTTCTGCATAGTAAAGTTTCAAAGCTGTATTCAGTCAATGTTCAAATGTAAACTTTTGAAAGAACAACCATAACATTTTGCTCAGAGTTATGAACATTTCAGAATTATGAACAACCGCCATTCCCAAGGTGTTTGTAACTCTGAGGATCTACTGCAGATATTTACACACATTTTAATAATAATGCTAAAAGTAAATGATATAACCTAATAAAGTAATAACAGTCTTTCTAAAGAGCAACTATCTATATTCACAAATAGATTAAAATGTGTATCCATAAAGACTGAAGTGTAACTCACTGACTTGACATGATAAAAACTGATTACAGTACATTTTAGGGTGCCTGTTAGATAAATCACCTCTTATAATTCTAAAAATGCAGAGTGATTTTATTTAATACATTTTCAGAATATCCTGAAGTGAAATTAATTACATACTGTAAATCAGTCTTTGCACATTAGTTGCAAATTAATGCTAATTCTGTTCCTTGTTGACACTACCATCAGTCTTTGGCCTTTTAAAGCCAAAGATGGCCTAAAGCTACTTTGTTCTTGAAAATAATATAAAATAATAATGAGGTACAAATATTTGCATAGCCCCCATTCTCTCTTGGAAAGTGAAAACCACGACTGTTCATTTAAAGCTTTGAAAATAATGCAAAATGGTCAATGCAAAGTTAAACTTTCAAATGCTTAAACACAATCTTAACAAAAAGCACGAGAAAAAAAATAAATAAAAATAAGGATGCAGATTCTTTGAAATAATTTATTGGATGGTTTCCATATGCTGACTTGAGAATTAATAGAAAAAAAAAGATACAAGAAAATCCCTAAACAGCACTCACTTACAAAAGATCATCTGGAGAATGCTACTCTAAAATGTGTATCATACTACTGCCAGCAAAGGAATTTATCAACACAGAGAGCCAAAAAAAATTATGGATTCTACTTAGATACCAGAACAAATTCTCTCTTCGCCTTTGAAATGGTCTGAATAAGAATTTGGACCATAGGGTACACTTAGGAGATCTGCTACTGCTAAAATAAAACGTTAGAAAGTTTCCATTGACAAAGGATTATTTGAATTAGAATAGTGTTTATTATAAAATTGAAAAAATGAAGGCATATTCCAGAGTCTCACTGCTTACATGCCACAAAAACATGGAGCAATGTGCTGACATTTTACTACAGCACTGTATTCATTAAAGCAGTGCTTTCTAGCATTTGTTTAGAAAAGCTTTTGCCATTTTTCATTGTAAACTCTGTTTTCAAAGGATTAAAATTTATGTCTACAATCTCATTCCAGATTATGGGTTCTCGTATCTTTCCTAGAGCACAATATGTACAATTTACACAAAAAAGAGAGAGGAGTATCATTTTGGCCATTTATCAATAAAATAAATAAGGATTAAAAATATTTGAATATGCACTTTTATGCCATAGGTGGATGGTTGTTTCTGTTGTTGGTTTTTTCTTCTTTTCTTCCTTACAGATCAGCAAAAACTAGCCATGAGATAAAGACCAACAGAAAAATCAGCCATTAAACTGGGTAGCTGCAATAACAAAACACTGTATTGTATGCCTTTACAGACAGGTAGATAGGCAGCAGCAAGAGCTGATTACAAATCTATAGCAAATCATTTGCTAATCTACATGTCCTCTCTATTAAATTTTTCGTTATTGAAGACTCGTCAGAGACTTGCCCTCTTTCTATGCCCAATCAATGTTCCACACTTGTGATATATTCAGTAAGAAGCACCTAACCGACATGGCACAATCAAACCGTAGTACCTAAATTCTGCCACAAGATAGCAATATTCTACAGCTATTGTGGGTTATTAAACAATTGTCATGAGTTTCATAGTGATTTAAATGTGGCTTTTTAGTCCGTCATGATACTTAACAGCAATACAAGTACAACCTATCAGAAGTGCCCAGCGATGCTGATTTTAAGACTCTCCAACACATACATTCGTATAGATTGAACATGTAAGGGACTAAAAAATAGAAATGTATTATACTCTAGTTCTACGTCAGTGCTTCCACAAGAACATGAAACTAAAATGACAATAGGACACTTGGGAAACTTGGATGTTTTTCCCCCGTTTATAATTTATGCTTTCAACACATCTTAAAGGAAGCAACAGTGTAGAAAATGAAGAAGTCATACAATTTTCAGATGGGATAAAAGCCTCATGACATCAGCCATATCAGCCAGGATGAGTAAGCGAGTAACAGCAGACAGCAAGGCTCGTGCAGCTCGCACCATGGTGCCTCGTTTCACTGAGGAACATGGATCATCTGCAAACTCTGAAGAGGCAATTCTCATTGTTTCACCTATAATACAAAAAAAGAATTTTGATTACACAAAAGGTTTTACATTTACACCACCCAGAAAAATATAAATAATTCCCTGAACCAATTAACTGTTGCTAGCTAGGAAGAAATTTAGGTTTTGGTTATTGAGTAGTAAGTATTAAGAGAGGGGTATTGTGCAAAGTGTTTAAGAATCTCAAAATGACTTGGCATGATCAGGTCAAATACAACAAGCTACACAGAAAGTAGCTACACATTTGGCAGGCTATGCAGCAACCCTCTCTACACAGACTACATTCCATACCATTTTTCTCCCATTGTATAAATCTCTTCTGTTTCTATTGCAGCCCTCTGCTGCAGATTTAGTAGAATAAGATACCAGAACAAATTGTTGAATAGCTATCTGCAGAGATACTCAGCACAAGGTTAGAGAAGTTGCTATTGGAGATGCTGTAGGAAACATAAAACTCACCCTCTTTTATATGGATGGATGGAGTCAGAGACTCATTAGGTCAATTCCAACCGAAATATGCAAAAAGTCCTCCCATAAACAGACTTTCTAATCTACTTCCATTGTAGCCACCTCTCCCTTGTGAAGGGCCCCTAATCTACTATCACAGAAGTCACCCCCTTCTATGCAGACTCACCAATTCACTCTCTCTCTGCTCCCAACTCTCCCTCCTCTTTCTGTATTACTTCTTGACCAGCTCCCACTCCAATTATCCTCCCAAGTTTATATTCCTCATTGGCTCCTGGTCCCCATGCCCTGTTCATATGCACAGATATCCTGGTCAGACCTTCCTCCCGCAGCAATCAGTCCTGTTTCTAGATTTCTGACACCATCAAAATTGTCTGTATATTCATCCCTATAATGAACCCACTTCTCCAATCCTTCCCACTCCCTCTGTATTCTCCCCATCCCAATCTATACGTGTTTCACTAAAGACGCTTCTCCCAATGGGCCTGACAGACCTCATTCGCGCTCTCTCTTTCGTTAAGCTACTTGTTAGATACACAGAACACAGAGGACTTAAAGTCCTCTGCTTACAGCACATGGATTTATAATATTGTTATTTTTTAAGCTCCAACAATGTTATCCATCATTCAATATGCTAATATGTGGCGTGTGGTCTATTTTTTATTTTGTTTAATGTCTGGAAAAAGTAATAGCACCCCTTATTATTATTAGTTAGGTGCCAAAAGTGTTCTAGGTGCTTAACAGAATACTAACCCCAGACCTGAAGATGAGCTTCATGGAGCTCAAAAGCTTGTCTCTTTCACCAACAGTTGTTGGTCCAATAAAATATATTACCGCAGCCATCTTGTCTCTCTACTAAGACTAAATCTTAGGAAGTAGAGGTGTTGCGTTTATAGGCGTTGTGGGGAAATGAATGTTTTAAGATGGCACTTGGAGAAAACGATTAAGGCCATGATGGATGAAGGTATGGAGGTAGGAGTGGAAAAAGCAGATGAAGAGAATGGTTTGTCATATCATTTGAGTAGAAAGAAAGGAATGACAAGGACAGGAGATGGAAAAGAGATGATTGTAAAGATATAGGCAGGAGTTTAATTGTGAAAGGCCTTGAAAACAAGAACCATGGAGTCTTCTAGCAGCTTGTTAAGGAAACTGATCAACTCATCCCAAGTGGAATAATCATAAGAGGACAAAAAGGCTTGATGAATCACTATGCACAGTGGTAAACCTGCAGCAGAATAATTTTTTCTGCCAAAAATATCCTTATTTTTTTTCCTCTTTGTAGGTTTGTCTTTGGGAGTATCTTTCGCTCTACTTTGGCTGCGTCTTTGGTTATTGCTACTGCCACTAGGGAACCCAAAGTACAAAATATATAGGAATGACACAGAAGGTCACACTGGTAGGTTATTAGCACTATATATGAAAGAAAGCATAGACTAAAATATAGTAAAAATCTTCAATGAATCAAACTGTATCAAGGAATCTCTATCAATTAAAATTCTATGATTGAATAATAAGAGGATAACAGTAGGAATGTTACCTAGGGTTTCTCGACCCAGTAACTTTTAGTCTCTGAGAGTCAGTATTTGGAAATAAATCAAAGGAAATGCAGTACCTCTGCCTGATATATGGCTGGCACAGACAAGTCAAAACCAAGTGCTTTTAACTTTAGAGCTTCACTTCATTGGTCTCCAGCAACTCCCATTGGAATCATGTTTACTGAAAGTCTCCATTTATTAGTCTTAAGCACATACAAACATAACAGGTGGTTAAGTATCCCAAAACCTGTTAGTTACCCCACAAGTTGGAGGCAGTCTGAGGGTGAATCAGTCACGGATTTCTGGATGGCCGGTCTTTCCATTTGCACCTGGAGATCCTTCCAAATATGTCCATGTAGCAATCCACCTGACTCAGACCCGCTAACTCCCACTATACCCCAAAAATTACAGAGATATGTCAATCAAAAGAATGTTACATAGCTGACCAAACAAATCAATCACTGGGCAAAAGCAGGAGTTAGAGACACGTCACTAAAAAAAATATTGTTAAGCAAGAAGTTTTAAGATGTTAATCTGATAGCTAAATTTCCTCATACTGACAATTCTAAAATGCATCCAGGCATCCTGTTTTTTACTCTTAGACCTTAGAACAGGGATCTCAAACTCAATTGCTGTGGCGGGCCGCATTTACATTGAGTGGAGTTCAGGGGGGCCGCACATGACACACACTATTCTACTGTACCTTTCATGCTCTACTCTCCGCCGAAAAAATCTCCACGCAGGGTAAAATTCGGCGGCACAGTAGGAGAGAGAGGCTCTCACAGGGACTTGCAGGCTCCACTGTCCGCCGTCAAATCTCTCTGTGGGGCCCACATTCGGCGGCCATTTCC
>ML675627.1:9055797-9087111 GCA_007922155.1 Mesoclemmys tuberculata | reverse complement strand
TCAAATCTCTCTGTGGGGCCCACATTCGGCGGCCATTTCCTTTTTAAGACGGCCACAGCTTCCCGGAGCTCCGCTCAAAAAAAAATGCCAGCACAAGCCTGCAGCCGGATTCGGACTGCGGGCCGCATGACACAAGCCCGCGGGCCGCAGTTGGCCCGCGGGCCGCGAGTTTGAGACCCCTGCCTTAGAACAAATTTTCTTCTGGTAATAAAGGGGCAGCATTTAAAGAGGAAGTGGTAAGGAAAGCCTCTCATCAATTTAGCATGCCAAGAGTATACACATATTATGGGGACATGGTCAGCCATTAGGTTGACTGGCTGATCTCTACCATAGGCCCTCAAAGTTCTGGAAGCAATGCTGCTCATCGAAAAAAAAATACATATTTCAACTTTCCTTCAAAAGCTAACAGTGTCCTGGCATCAATTATGCCAGGACTATAGGGCAGTTCTATGGACCACCACTAGATAGGTTACAGAATTAACTCCTTAATCTATCATGGGGCGCCTGAGGTCCCAAACTTTGACTTCTAGGGAAGAAACATGTGAACCACACAGTTTCCAATGGTATATATGTAACAAAATACATGTAAATAATCAAAGCAAAAGAACATATGTTTACATGAAATCATTAAAATAAGCTAATTAGAAAGTTGAGTAAACCATATCAAATAGAGAAAGTTCTTTATAAGCTTTGCCTCATAATTTGGGAAGGTTATGGTCTTGAGTTGTCAGCCCCAAAAGTAACAGGGCATTATCCATCTCAGAGAAATCTTTTTTGGGTGCTGGCTGGTGAGTCTTTTCCACATGCTCAGGGTTTAGCTGATCGCCATATTTGGGGTCGGGAAGGAATTTTCCTCCGGGGCGGATTGGCAGAGGCCCCGGAGGTTTTTCATCTTCCTCTGCAGCATGGGGCATGGGTCGCTTGCTGATGGATTTCCTGCAGCTTGAGGTCTTCAAATCTCACTTTTGAGGATTTCAATAACTCAGTCATGGGTTCGGGGTTGTTATAAATGTGTATGGGTAGGGTTTTGTGGCCTGTCTTGTGCAGGAGGTCAGACTAGATGATCATATTGGTCCCTTCTGACCTATGAGTCTATGAGTCAATGCCATCCAATATATTTATATTCCTGCTGAATGGCTGACACAGGGAAATCAGCCCCAGACTGAAGACAATGTTAAGACTACATCTCTGATGCAAATAAAGACAGCCTGCCTAAATGACAGTTGACTAGATAAAGCTTGGTCCTGCCTTGAGTGCAGGGGACTGGACTAGAAAACGTCTTGAGGTCCCTCCCAGTCCTATGATTCTATGATTAGGCAATAGCCACTCTTTTCCCCACACTAAATATGCACATTAGATAGTGAATTCTTTAACTTAGGGCTTTTTTTACATATTTGAGGAACTACTGTACAGGTGCCATTTAGCCTACTCTAGCTAAATAAAGAGGACTGGGTTGCACCTGGGCCTATAAAGCACTGTTAGTAGGCAGCTACAGTAGGAGGAAGAACTGAGACAGCCTGAGCCCTGGTCAGAGGCCACACTGGAGTGGAGCTAACTCCTGTAGTGGGTCCTTGGAGCAAGGGGATCAAAGGCTCAAGCAAGCAACCCAATGGTTCCAAGAAGGGAGCAAAGCTGAGCGAGGCAAGGAAGCTGCCAGGAGCTGGAGAGACAGAGACCCATGGAGGGTGGCCCTGAAGCCTGCAGGCCAGGTATGGATTTAGACTACCTTCTGTTTGTTTGTTAACCTATGTTATAAAAGAATAAGCCTCCCTGACTGGACTAGGGCATGGCAGCACATGCTTGGAGGCAGGGTGCAATGGTAGCCACCAGGTGACACTTCACACAGGCCTTTTTCTTTGGATTGTCAAAATAGAACGTAATGTCATGGCTCTACTTGATCTTAGATACCCAGATAGCGACAGCAGCCACAAATGCCATGGTTCATCTAGCAGTGCATCCTCTAGCTAAAATGAACCAGTCAGAACTTGAAGGGAGTGTTTGCCTACTACCTGGACTGCTTTTTCACTCTGGATTTGAGACTAGATTATCTGCCATTAAAACAATTTACCAAGGGATGTGATGGATTTTCCATCATTTGAAGTTTGTTTGGTTTTTTTAATCAATAATGGATGCTTTTCTAAAAGATATGCTATAGTTCAAACAGAAGCTGCGGGTCTGATGTAGAAATTACTGAGTGATGTATGATGGTCTATGTTATGCAGGCAGCCAGTTCAGATGGTCATAATGGACTGGATTTAAAATCTATGAGTACATCTCTCTGTCCCTATTAAACCCTACAACACCTGCATCAGTGGGAGCATTGTCGTTAATAGGCTTAAACATTACACTCTAAAGTAATGGTTGCCAACCTGTGGCCCGTGGGCCAAAAGTGGACCATGGGGTCTTTCACAGTGGCCCACCGCCCTCCTCTCACGGGCTGCAGAAGGGAGCTGCTGCCTAAGGAAACAGGTGGAGTGTGTTACCATGGGGCTACAAGACCAGTGCAGGCTCCTTACTGCAGCCAAAAGACCAGGATACCAGTGCTCTCCTCCCCCTGGCTGTAGCAGGGAGCAAGGCAAAGCTCTCTGCCTAGGTCCCTAGGAGCTGTGGTCCCTGCTGGAGCCAGAGGAGCACTGACCTCCCATCCCTCTGGCTGTAGAAAGTAGCTACTACCTAGGGACTCAGGTGGAGGGCACGGGACTACAGAATGCATGCAGTTTCCCTGCTGCAGCCAGCAGGACAGGAGATCAGCAAGGAGGCAGCCTCCTCACTGAACTCCTTCCATCTGGCTGCAGTGGGGAGGTAGGGGGACTGCTGGCCCTTCAGGATTGTAAAAATGATATCCCTGGCCCTCGAGCCAAAAATGTTGGGAATCACTGCTCTAAAGAAATTATGTTTCTGATGCAAGGCCCTTAACTGTGCAATTCCTTACCAGTGGAGATCAAGGTACTGAGGGCCCTGGACATTTATAAGGCCACTTCATCAGGAACAGTGGAATAGTCCATAACAAGCTGGCCTGTGCAAGATATAATGCCTTCTTGGGAGCAGGCCCTAGACTATAGATCTCTCCCCTCAGTGGAACAAAGTAGTATCAGAAATCCCACCATGTTCCAGTCTATATGCAAAACATACTTCTTTGACCTGGCCTTCTCTAAGACCAACATATAATCAAATTAATGTATACAAAAACAACAACAAAAGAAAAAACAAACAATACTTCTAAACACACAATCTGCCTGTTCCAGGGGCTTATAGAGTAGAAACTATATTTAGAAGAAGTTAACCACCTTGACTAATTTTCTAAAGACCACAGTCATAGGTATGATATAAAAAATAAATAGACTAGAACAGGATAAACTTGAGTCTAGTCACCTTTAAGGTTATTCCTCTTCTATTCTACATAGTTCCAGTAATTTACAACCTCACATAATGCACAGGTCATTAAATGTAAGGACTGTAATTATCATCACTGTAGGCTATGCCTAGGAATACTTTATAAGCATGCACAATTTTATAGCATTTCAGTAACAAAACTATCAATCCAACAGTCTGCATTTTACAATAGTCACCTTAACAAAGGACATTTATAGACAGATATTAAGGTAATGGTGCTTTGGAAATACCTAAGTAACATTTGCTCCAATCCCTCAGACAGAGACAAACACCTAGATTTCCATAAAACATTCTTAAGCAACTACAGTACCCACCTGGGGAGGTGAAGAAACAAATTGACAGAGCCAGATGGGTACCCAGAAGTCACCTACTACATGACAGACCCAACAAAGAAAACAACAGAACACCACTGGCTATCACCTACAGCCCCCAGCTAAAATCTCTCCAACACGTCATTAAGGATCTACAGCTTATCCTAGCAGATGATCCCTCACTTGCTCAAGGTGTGGGAGGCAGACCTATCCTTGCTTACAGACAGCCCCCCAACCTGAAGCAAATACTCACCAGCAACCGTACACCATACAACAAGAACAGTAACCCAGGAACCTATCCCTGCAACAAACCCCGTTGCTAACTCAGCCCCCCACATCAACTCTAGTGATACCGTGACAGGTCCTAACCACATCAGCCACACAATAAGGAGCTCATTCACCTGCATGTCTACTAATGTAATATATGCCATCATGTGCCAACAATGCCCCTCTGACATGTACATTGGCCAAAACGGACTGTCACTATGCAAAAGAACAAATTAACACAAATCAGACATAAAAAATGGTAACATCCATAAACCAGTCGGAGAGCACTTCAATCTCCCAGGACAGTCTGTAGCTGACTGCAAAAAAAACTTCAAAAACAGACTTCAGCAAGAAACTGCAGAGCTGTAACTCCTATGCAAACTTGACACAATCAGACTGGGTCTGGAATGGTTCTCATTACAAGAAGTAATTGTCACTGTTCACACATTCTCATCTTCTACTCAACAGTTGTGAATAGGCCTCATCTACTCTAACAGAATTGACTTTGTTAGCACTTGCCCTCCCCGTGATTTCCATTTCATGAATCTGACGAAGTGGGTTGCAACCCACGAAAACTTATGCCTGCAGAAATTTGTTAGTCTTTAAAGTGCTACAAGACTCTTGTTGTTTTACCTAAGTAACAGTATGGCATTCATTAAAAGTTCATTAAAACAATTAAATTGGCTTCGATATTACCACTAGAAAATAGATTACTATTTGTCATTATGCCATGTGTTTGGTCCTCTGCCATCTGTCAATGTATTGCACTTGGGTGAATTCAGTGGGTTTCCACAAGAATCTACATTCAGAACATTATGATATTAGGGGATGCGTCTTTAAGGGCTGAGCTTCCCAGATAAAGTCTGGGAAAGGCACTGTGAAGCTCTTATTGCTATGTGCAGTCAGTGGGAACTAGACACTGAGTAAACCAAAACTTTTCCAGGCATCTTAAGCTCTGAGTGTTCACTGAACATCACGCACATTTATTTAAAATCATGTTTAATGATCTGCAAAATGGGATTACCAACACATTAGTTTAATTTGCAGATGACAGTAATATGGGAGGTACTGACTCAGATGTGAAGACAAAATACTAGCAAAAAAGGCACGCACAGGTTAGAAATATGAAGCAGGCGTCCCTTCAGTAATAATGACAGCTCAATGTCTCAGCAACACTCCCTTTGGCTATTAACAACAGCAGTGACCTAGGAAAGTTTCATATATTTTAAGACCAGAAGTGAAGTAAAAGATGCTTTCTCAGTGATCTATGTGTCTAAATACTATGGTATTGGGCAAATTCTAAAAGAACAGATAGATTAGATAGCCATAAGGCTGCAGGAGAGGTTGTGGAAGATTCCTTTTCCCCTGGACCATATCAATTATCTCTTGTGTCAAGCTCATTTAATCCACCTGGCCATGGGAAAAAAGCCTTTTCCTCTAAGAGACCTACAGGAAAGCTGTCACTTAATCCATGGCCACCATTCAAAGAAACACTAACTGAACTCAGTATTTTAGAATGAGAGGTGATATGGGATCCATTCCCTCACTGGAGATGAGGAGGGAAGACAGATGGTGAAGCTAATTGCTAGTGCTTCCTCATAGCAGGGGTCCAGTTCAGGTACCCATTCCATAGGGAGTCAAGTCCCTGATAAATCAGAACTGGAAGCAGATGCAAGGGCAGGTGTGCCCGAAAGAAGCTGAGAAATGAGGCTGAGTCTCCTAAATGTGTGATGCAGTGAAGAGACAATATCTTTTCCCTAGCCCCTCACATGAGGGGCGTGTGGTGGAGTGCAGCAAAGGGCTGGAGAGCATCCCTGGTAGGGGTAGGAGTGGGGAGTGTGCTGATGGGAATACTCCACCAGGTGGAAAGAATGGTTCCCAGATGACTTAGGTTAATAAAGTTGCGGCCTAATTAAACCATATCCATTGCATCTTGCCTTTCTTCCCACATCTGAGACACAGGAAGGCATAATCTGATCCATGTCCTAACTGACGTATTTGATATTTTAAAGGACTGAGGAGTTATGTAGAGCTTAGCCTTTGTCATTAGAGCAACAACTTTTTTGTCACTCATTCTTTCAGATACGCTGCATATTTGACCAAGCTGGGTTGCAGGTTCACTATGAACTGTTATTTTAAATAGTTATATGCTGGAATCTAACAACCCATCATTGTTAATATATTTTTTTCAAAAAGCAAGTTGTGTTAAAATAATGTTCTCTGCCCTTATTTCTTCCTTTTGGTCCTTATTTTCTTCCTTGTCACCTTATAGCAATGAAGAGCTATGCAACCTTGACTCCTTTAGTCTTGATCTGGTGAGATATAATGCACACATACATCCACAGAACAGAGAAACACTTGGATAAAAGACGTCCAGGAAATCCCAGGTGCTCTAGGAAATGATGGTTGAGGATGTGACATTGTTCCTTTGAGTCACTACTGAACCAGTGCCCCAGCAGCCAGTATGGTATTTGAGGGCACCGTGCTGCTGGAGTTTGGCTTTCTGAAGAAACATAATAGAATGATACAGACCAGCTGCAGTTATTGACAACTCCAAAGAACCTTTCCTAACAGTAGGGTGTTAAGCCAGGTATCCTGGTCAAAGTCCAATTTTGTAGTTCATTTCTCTTAGCCAGATTATTCCTGTAGTTTAAACTGCATAAGGAATTATTCATTTCCTATCCTAAACTGTCCTGTTGCATACTGCTAAACGGCTGTCATGTTTCATGATGGTAATGTCTGCATTTCACTAGTGAATGCAGAAACCGCATGCAGAGAAAGCATAATCAGTTGGTAATATTTCGAACGCACCTTGGGATCTTTCGTGATGAAAGGTGCTATGTTAAGATAAGACAATCATCACAGGCAGTTCTCCAGATGCACCAGAAAGCTGCTTTTAAAATCTTCATCTCTACTGTCTCTTCCTCTTAAATCCCCTATTAATATCTTCTACAGATCAGTTTCCATTTGAAGTAGTGATTTTGTTCTGCTTTGGGACTTTTGTGGCAGACTGACCTCTTCTCTGAATAGATTCCCTTACTGCTCCCTCCCCCCAAGTTTCATAGAGTTCAAAGCCACTGGGGAAAATTAGATCATCTGGTCTGACCTTCTTTGTATTACCGGCCACCAACACCATCCAGCACCCACACAGTATACCCAACAACCCAAATTAAACCAAAGTATTACAACCCATAGGAGACTAGACTATTATGTGCCACAGGCAGAGACTAGGAGGGACCAAGGTGCACCTGTGCCCGAGGCCCCCTAAGTGGCAGAGAAATTATTAAGTGAGATATAACCAATGTTAGTTGGTAACCTGTACCACATGCTGCAGAAGAAGACAAAAATCAAAACAAAAGCCCAAGGTTACTGCCAACCTGACCTGGGGAAAATTCCTTTTGGACTTCACATATGGCACTAAATTAGACTCTGAGCTTGTGAGCAAGAACAAGCCAGCCAAACACCTGAGAGAGAGAATGCTTAGTGCCACATCAGTACCCTGGCCCTCCTCATCCAATGTCCTACCTATATCCATGGGCATCCCTGATGCTTAAGAGAAAGGAGACAAAAAAACAAAAAACAAAACAGAATTCATGGGCAGGGGGAATTCCCTCCCGACCTGCGCAGGTAGCTGTCTGAAACCCTGAAGTATGAGCTCATAGAAACATAAGACATAAACCAGAACTAAGCTGTTGGACTGTTGAGCCCAGCCTCCTACCATTACAAACATCCCCCGTCATATAATCACACTCATAAATTTGTCCACCTCTCACTTAAAACTAATTACATTGTTTGCCCCCCACAACTCCTGTCGGGAAGGTGTTCCAGAAACTCACTCCTCTGATGGTTAGAAAGCATCTTCTAATTTCTAACCTGAATTTGTTCACAGCCAGTTTACATTATTTGTTATTGAGCCAACACTCTCAAAGTCAAATGCCTTTTAAAAGTCTAAGATTATTACATCTATGCAATTACCTTCATCAATCAAACTTGTAATCTCATCAAAGAGTGGAACTAGGTTTGTTTGACAAGATCTATTTCCATAAAAATGATACTGACTGGCCTTAAGTATATCCCTGTCCTTGATTTTTTTATTAATTTAATCCTCTATCAACTTTTCCAATATTTTGCCCAGAACTAATTCACACTAATTGGTCTATAGTTATCCAGAATGGCCTTCTTGTTCTTTTGGAATATTGGCACAAGATTAGCATACTTCCAGCATTCTGGAATTTCCCCAGTACAGCTGTATTTACTAAAAATTAACGTCAGTGGGCCACAGTTCTCCTCAGCCAGCTCTTTTAGGCTCAATGGCTTGTCATGGAGCCAAAAATCCATGAACTTTTATGTAATATGGTGTTATAATGTAATGTGGAGCTCTGAACCCATCTACCAAAATATTTTTAATGTTGAAAGCATCTAGGTGCCGAACAGCCATGAGAGTTAGGCACTCTACATGCTTTTAAAAATTCCACCAGGAACCTTTAGGAGTCTAAATACCTTTAAAAATCTGGCCCTTAAATACTATATTGATAGGCATAGTAATAAAACCTATATAGAAGTCTTTCAGCATTCTGCTTTTATGCTATTTGTTGTCTTTAGTCTGAATTCATTATGTAGCACCCGGGCAAAGAAAAGAACCCAGTTCTGATCAAAGGGAAAGGAGTTGTACTGAAGGTGTGGAAGCAGCCCTAATTATGAAGATTAGAGAGTTGTATGACTATATGTGCATACTGGGATAGGCAGACAAATTCAGTTTGCTGGCTATTTCACTGGGCCACTGGGAGTACAGCTCCTCTTCCTTGCGCGATCAAAGCTCTGCTACTCTACACTTTAGGAAGGATGATGGTATTTGGATGATCACTCCAAAGCAAAAAATTAAGGGAACTTCTCGCCCTCCTTCTAAGTCTGTCACTTTCAAATTATACCCATTTTGCACTTTTTATCTTTTCTTACTCACTCCCACAAACTGTTCATGGAACACATGATATCTTCCTCCTGGCCTGTTCCTCATCTCACCCATACTATCTTCACGTAACTGACACTTCTGTCTTTGTTCTTCCCATCCTCTCTCCAGTCACTCCCCTTTCTTCTCTGTTCTTCTCACCACATGTGTCCATTAGCTATTCTGTGTTCCACGTACCATGGCTTTGGTTGTTGACGATGTGGCAGTCTCCCCCTCGATCAACAGAGATCTTTGATAGTGGTGAACATCTTCGAAAGAAGCTCACCTGTTTCCCTCTCTCTCGCCCATTGATTTCAAAGCTACACCTTAGGTGTATGTCTGCAGAGGGAGAGAGCAAGAATATGGCAGTCTTCCTCATCTGCGATGCTCTTTCCTTCTTGTGCTAGTTAGAGACCTCTGTGACCAGCCTCTACTTTGCAGGCAATCAGAAGCAACAGGTAGGAGGGTATCCCTTGAAGCCTCACTTTGGTTTCTCTTTCCTCTGCAAAATCTTTAGCAAGTGCTGTGCAGCTAAGTGTTCTAGAAGCTTTGGGGTGAAGTGGCTCTGAAAGTCATTAATATATTCTTTTTAATCAAGCTCACTGCACTCCACCAGTCCAAATAATTGAGATTAACAATTTTTCCACAATCTCTTTATCAATGACTCTCACTTCTACATTCATTTTCTAAATTGTTTAATTTTAAAAAAAATAACAACAACAAGAAACATGATGTGTATACTCAATGATACAAGCAACTTCAGTAACTTATTTTGTGAAACCTCCATCCCTTTTCTTTTGCCTTATATAATTCTTCACTGTGTTACCTCAAATGTAAAACAGAGTACAAGCAATTCATGGTATGGGGTGTATCTCTTTCTTCTTTTTATAACATACCAGATACACCCATGGCACCATTATAAATGAGAAATAATTGAATAGTTAAGTAGATTCACTAGAAAAAAAATGAGGATCAGAAAAATAAAATCAATGTCAGTTATGATTATAAAGCACATTCAATATCCTGAAGGCCACTAAACATTTTAAGATTCAGTAGTGCACAGCCTCACATAACGCACAGATCATTAAATGTATGGATTCTAGTTATAACTACAGCTTTTCCCCAGGAATGCTGGAAGAGAATGTACAACTGTATGATGTTCCAGTCATAAAACCTTTTAAAAGGACCTTTTCAAATTGATACTAAGTTAATGGTGCTGCAGAAATGCCAAAGATAGATAGATTTAAATGTTTTAACAGTACAACATTCATTATATAGTATTTCCAAAAACAATTTAAATTGGCTTGGAAATGAGCACTAGTAAATGGATTATCATTTTTAATCATCCTATATCTATAGTCTCAGCTGCTTTTTTGTTTGTTGAGCTTTAGGGGTATATTGATTGGGTTATCACAAGAGTCTATATTAAAGCAAACAGGAGAAGCTAAGAGAGGAGTTTCAGAGAAGTAGATGTGGATTTTGTGATTGCAGGTAAAGGCCTTGGGGCAAGATTTTAAAAGGTATTTTGGCTGCTAATGATGCAGACAGGCACCTAGCAGAATTTTGAAAAGCATCTAGGCACCTCATTTCCATCGCTCCATTTAGTACAAAAGTAATTAAATATTCATCCGAGCCAGAGACAGAGGCCTGGTCTACATTGGCGACAGAGGTCGACGTAACGTCACTTACGTTGATCTCTGGGAGCCTCCGTCTACAATGGTACAGCAATTCCGTCGACTTAAACCGCGGCAAAAGTCGATGTAATAAAACCACCTCTGCAAGTGGCGTAGCACCTAATTCGATTTTATTGGGTCGATCTTGCATCGGTGTAGAGAGAGTGTAACCTAATTTGACATTAATGGACTCTGGGAGGTATCCCACAATGCCCCGTTGTGACCGCTCTGGACATTCACACTCTACTGTTACGTGGTCATGCTACCTGGAAATGGACCCTTCCCCTCATGCCCGGGGAAAATTTGAATGTTCATTTCCTGTGCAGCCAAATTAGAACAAAGGGGAACACACAGCCAACTCATGTTCTCTGCTTCAGTTACTACTCTGTGATTCACTCCCTCTGTCCCTAACTTCAAGGTTAAAAAGTTGCTGTGCTTTTCACATGATTATTGCTTGTGTAGTATATGGCCTTTTCAGCCCAAGCCAGGGGTCCTGTAGAAGACAATTTGTGTCCAAAGCCTGGGCCCAACTCCCAGCCCCCTAGGAATGTGACCCAGCACTGACATCCTTTGTCCCCGCGCCCACAAAGTCTACCAGAGGTCTTAGATCTCATCGGTCTGTGGAACGAGGAGTCCATTATGGCTCAGCTCAGAGCCAGCAAAAGGAATTTGGACGTTTACGGGAAGATATCCCAGGCATATTGGAGAAGGGCCACAACAGGGATGCGCAGCAGTGCTGCGTGCAGATCAAGGAGCTCTGCCAGTCGTATCAGAAAGCCAGGGAAGCCATCAGCCATTCTGGCTCCTCGCCAAAAACATGCCACTTCTACAAGGAGCTGCATGCAATTCTCGGCAGCGACCCCCACCATGGTGCCACCCCGCAATATCAATACCTCCACTAGATCACAGTCCATGGGCAATGAGGAGGACTCCATGGATGAGGAGGAGGAGGCAGCTGACGAGAGCAGGGTGCAGGAGAGCGGGGTGTCCGTTCTCCCAGACAGTCAGCACCTACTCCTGACCCCAGAGCAGTCCAGCAGCCCCAGGACAGCAATAACGATCCTGGGGAAGGCACATCTGATATTTATTTCTTTTTCTTCTGAGCAGTTCTGTCCTTTTAAAGGGGGGAAGAGGATTTCAGGCCGTTAGTGGACTTTACTGGGGGCTTACCCCTGAACAGATACTTTATGTGTAGAGATATGCTCCGAGAATCATGAGTTGATATCTCAAGTAAGCTTTCATGTAGGTAATTTGTTATCCTTTGTACAAGGTTTCGGGGGAGGGCAGCATTGTTCCTTCCTCCCCGGTAGGATACTTTGCCACACCACACTGTAATCAAGGGAAGTGGCATCATGGCAGAACACAGCACAGCGGCATAAGGGCTAGGCTGGTATTCCGTTGCATGCAGCAAATCTTCCCTTTCTCATGCGTTACCCTCAGGAGAAGATGACGCATGTTTAAAATACCCGAGATGTACAGCGGATACCCTGTACCTCTGTATTCCCCATTGTAGTGTCCTAAAACGTCACTTTAATTATTTCTATTTGGTTTCAGAAGAGACTATTAACACACACACACACACACACACACCCCGCTATCCTCAGATCCTGTGTGGCCACCTTGTGACAAAACACTCATCCAAATTAAATTATGCTGCCCAGGCACCCCTCTAATGCAGGACATTTGAAATTAGCTTTTTAAAGATCATTAATCCTCTCTATAGCAAAGTACAGGGCCCCTGGCGTACCATCTCTGTGAAGGCACAGCGAGCCGACCCTTCTGGAATGTTAGGAATGGAATGAGGGTCTGGATTTGCTTTGTGCACTGCTAGGGGAGTATTTTATACATTGTTGCAGTTGTTTCATTTTCTAACAATGTCAACCTTGTGCATTTCTTTTCCTTCTGTAGACACCTTGGCCTTGGCCTAACCCTCTAGAAGTGCTTTGGAAAGACTATCGCAGATTAGAAAAAGGAAAAAATAATCAAGAGATCACATTTGGCGAGCTCATGAACGCCTCCATGGCCGCAAACACAGAGCTCAGAGCATGGCAACTGACTTTGTCCCAGAATATGGACATGGACCGGGAGAGTCGCAGAGCAATGCAGGAGTATGACCGCAGTACTACACAGGAGATACCGCAAATCATGCGCAACCAGGCAGACATGCTGCGGCGGCTTGTGGAGCTTCAGGAAGAGTGGAAGTTGGACAGAGTCCCACTGCAGCCCCTCCATAACGGTCTTCCACCTATGGCTTTGCTTCCTTGCGCTTCCCCCACCCCCAAGAGGTCTCGGAGGAGAATGGCCAGGCTGCAGTACGTGATGCACTCCACCCCAGTGGAGGCGAGCAGAAAACAGCAGCGGCCCCACTGACAGCTGGCCTGCAAGAAACCACGCTACCCCTTGAGATTGTGAATGAACACAAGTCCCCACTCCCACGACTTGAATGTTTATAAATAAAAGTTTGTATCATTTCAACACACTTCTTTATTAATTCATATCTTGTTTGGGAGGGATTTGGAGGCTACTAATATCGATGGTAGGGGGGATGTTGAGCAAAGGCAAATAACACACAGGAATAGAAATCAGTCCTGCATCTCACTGCAGAACCTGATTTTCAGTGCTGCCCTAATACAAAGGGCTCTGCAGTTAGCTCTCAGCATATTGCTGGCATCTGGCTGCTCATAATTGGCAGCCAGTCTTTCTGCCTCCACAGCCCAATCCTGGGGGAACCTCTCCCTCTTCGCTTCGCACATATTATGACGACCACAGCATGCAGATGTCACTGACGGGAGGTTCTTCTCACTCATGTCCAGCCTAGTGAGCAGACTCTTCCATCTGGCCTTTAAATGCCCAAACACACATTCAACCATCATTCTGCAAGTGCTTAACCTGTTATTAAAACACTCCTTGTTGCTGTCAAAGTGCCCAGGGTACGGCTTCTTTAGCCAAGGCAGCAAGGGATAAGCAGGATCGCCCAGGAACACTATTGGCATTTCCACACCCCCAATGTGAATTTTTTGGTCAGGGAAGTAAGTGCCTACCTGAATGTTAGAGAACAGCCCTGAATTCCAAAATACACACGAGTCATGCACCTTCCCAAACCACCCCACATAGATGTTGGTGAAGCGACCCCTGTGATCCACAAGGCCCTGCAGGACCATGGAAAAGTACCCCTTACAGTTTATGTACTCGGTTGCTAGGTGGGCAGGTGCTAAGATAGAGATGTGCATCCCATCAACGCCCCCCCTGCAGTTTGGGAACCCTATTGCGGCAAACCCATCCACTATGTCCTGCACATTTCCCAAAGTCACTAGCCTTCATAGCAGAAGTCTACTGATGGCCCTGCACACTTGAGTCATGGAATCGCCCACTGTAGATTTACCGACTCCGAATTGATTCCCAACTGAGCGGTAACAGTCGGAGGTTGCCAGCTTCTACAGAGCGATGGCAACTCTCTTCTCCACCATCAGAGCTTGTCTCAAGATAGTATCCACGGGCTTCAGCGATGGAGCCACCTCCGAGCATAGTTCAAGGAAAGTGGCCTCTTGCATATGAAAGTGTTGCAGCTACTTGTCATCATCACACAGCTGCATAATGATGCAGTCCCACCAGTCTGCGCTTGTTTCCCGGGACCAGAACCGGTGCTCCACAGACTGCAGATGATGCATTACAGCCTCCAGCAATCGGAAATTGTTCCACTCTATTGCTTGTAGCAGGGCAACTTCGGTGGCATCGCAGTTGCCTGTGCTTCAGTTTCTTGATGTATTTCGAAAATACTCAATGGTAAGCCATGATGTATTTGTGATGCTCACAATAATAGTGCAGAGTTGAGCTGGCACCATGTCTCCGCAGCAATAGTGAGTGCACGGCATAAACAAATGGCATGAAAATTGGTTTCCTGTTTGGGGAAAGAAGGGCACTCACCTGGCATGGGGGAGACCTGGGGTCAAGCTTCTACTCTCAATCAGCAGGCCAGGGATTTAATGTGGCTCTCCCACATCACAAGTGAATGCTCTAGCCACTGACATACTGGGCCATCTGAGCAAGCACACATAAGCACACTAGCCAACCCCAAAATTCCCTGTTGTAACAGACTTCTGTAAAGCATGTAACATGTGTGTGCCCCGAGGCCATTTTATGACTAACTGCATACCAACATGGGGGATGCTCAAAGCAACAGAGGCAGTTCTCACTAAAAAAACAAGCTGTTCCCAAAAGTTTAGCAATCAGGAACGGAAACTTGTCAGTAGATAAGATGAAGCAAGACCTGTTGACAGTTAAGAAACAGAATCTACAGCAGCAGAAAATATGTCCAGCAACAGGCCGCCCCCCTTTCCCACCCCGCAAGGCTTGTAACTTGCCACAGGAGGGCAAAACTCCCCTCACAGATGTGGGACTTGCTGGTTGGACAGTAGCCAAAATGTCACAATTGGTTTAAGCAGGCGGATACGCTGGGATGGAGATATAAGGTGATCAGAAGAAAGACACATCGGAGAAGCCATCATAACAGGGGTGCACCAGAATCGCACTGCATAGAAGGTCTGATCAACCGTCTTGCCTCTCCCCAGCTCGCTGCTCAAAATAGTAAGATTAGAGCTGATAACCTGGGTGTGAATGCGATAGAGGTTCCACCCAGACGAAAACCTGGGAACGTAAAGAGTAAGGAAATTTGGCCATAAACTATTTATTGTTTTTGTTGCAACTGAGTTCATCCATCTATGTGGTAAGTATTAATCAAATGTTGTCTAGTTGTAAGGTACAGTTATAAGTCTTTAAGTATATGTTTGTTGTGTTTGTGTTAGTATGATTAGCTGTTTAAGTCATAAGTTTTAAGTGTTAAGTTTTGAGTTTAAGGAATTGTAAAAGAATAAGGGGAGACAACTCGTGATAGAGGAAAAACCCCCAATAAATAGTGGATTTGAATTGAACAGAGAATGTTTCATTGTAAGCACAAAGCAATAAACTAAGTAAACCAGATAAGAAGTACCCCCTCCCTCCTTTCCAAAACTTCCCCGAGATAGGGAGCCCTCTCTTCTCCAAAGTCCCCCGTCAGAGTGAGGGATGCATACGAACCAGACAGGAGGGTTTTTTTTAACCCTTTGTCACCACATTCCCAACCTGCTCACCCTAGCTGGTTTTGTGCTGAGGCCAATCAGGTAGGCATACGCAGAGCAGCACACCTATTATACGGGCCCACAAGGAAAATAGACAGGTGAAGACCTAGTCTGAGAATCCTGCTGGAATGCAAGCACAAGCTAGAGCTGTGACCAGCTCATTAGCCCTGGGTAAGTGTCAGGACTCAGGCAGCTTTGTGCATTTCCACTGGTGAAAATTTAGGAGCCTATAGTGTTAAGCTGGAGCTCAGGGCCAGTTCTGAGAAAGTTAATGTACCTAAATGTTGGCCTTAGGCATCCAAATACCTTTGTGAATCTGGCCCTTTATCTCAGAGAGGGGCATGTGGCTGGACTTTCACACCTCTGAACAGGACAGGTGACAGCTGCATGAACAGGGTTTTATGGCTTTTGATTGGGTCAGGCGTTTGAAGTCTCTAAGTGGTTAATGCCTCTGTATTAGTGAGGTGGTTATGAGCCCTGAGGTGAGGTGTATAAAGGCAGTAAGAGAAGACCTGAAAACCTGAACATGCTAGCAGGGTTTTCTGAGAGAGTTTGCACAAAGGAAAAAAGGAACTTTTTCTTCAAGTACAGCTCTACATAACAAATAACAACAGAACATTTATTGTGACCTGTAAGGGATATGCTGTTTCCTGCCTGAAAACAAAAGATTTGCTGTGCATGAAATACAAGTTGATAGCTGTATTACAGGGGGGGAAACGTGGTCTTGAAGAGAAGCTTTGACTCTCTGTAGCATTAGAGAGGCAGACAACTTCTTGAACAGCCATATTTGGGTAACATCACTGTAGATACAACCAGAGAACAATTTGGTGTCAAGAGAACAAGAGAGATTGGAAAACAGAAGGATTAGCAGTTTGTAATCCAAAAAGAAAAGAGAAGCAGGAGACACTCTGCAGTAGAAGCAGAAGATGGGCAGTATGTGACTACAAAAGGAAAGGTGACAAGGAGAAATCTGACGCATGCAGAGGTATCTAATTGCTTTCAAGTTCTCAGTGCAGCAACTGCGGGGAATGTCTGAGAGGATTCAATGGGAGGAAAGGGGTCCCTGCAAATGGATTGCCCAATCCTTGAGGATGTTGAATGTCCTAAAACAAGAATTAAAATCCTCAATTGGGATTTGATGTTAAAAAGATCTGACAAAATATTCTGTAGTGAACAGAAGATGATGGGTGTAAGCGACTGGGGTGTAAGTGGTCTGGCCTACTGATCACAGCTGGGCAAGGATCTGCACATCAGGGATAATCATCATTGAGCAGGAGTCAGAGGAACCACGAGAGCCAGGTTCAGTAAACCAGAGTCAGGGTCAGAGTCAGGCTGGGGTTGGAGACTGGAGGTCAAAGGTAGAACCAGGCCAGGGTCAGGATGAAAGACGCAGGAGTCAAGCTGAGATCGGAGACTTGGCAAAGCCTGAAGTCACAATAAGTCAAAGTCTGTGTGGTTGCCCAGAGAACCTCCTGTGGCAATCCCCCAAGGTTAAATAGGGCGCTTGGCCAATCAGATAGCCACAGAGTAGTGTCATTCTGGCTCCCTTGGGTGGTACTTCCTGTGGCATCTACTTGCCACAATGCTCCCTAGCTGTTTTTCTGCATAGCCTCTTGGTTTTACCATGGGAATGTCAGCCATCCCAGTCTCTGCAGCCCCAGGTTCTAGTCCACAGCCCCTTACAATGGGACTGTATGCTGTCTTCCTGGAGCAAAGATAATACACAACTAGATGGAATGCTGAAGACTACAGGCAATAATTCTTTGGTTATTATACATATTTATTAGACTGAATAACACACTGCTTCAGAAGATACTTAACAGACCATCGAAGACTTTACAATCTCAGAATGGAGCAAAAGGAGATGAAAATTCAGGTGACCTTCTCAGAGAATATATTTAAAAATTACAACAGTAATTACTATAAAATGTTGTCAATTTTTTGGTGAACTATTCAGAGTCAAATTTATTCAAACAGAACAATGACTCAGTAAATATAAGGGAATAGTTTGAAATATACTGTAATTGATTAGAAATGCTACCATATTATTTTCAAATATCACAGTAACATAGTATTGCACATTATAAGTAAACAACCTAGCTACCAAGAAACTCCAATAAAATATGAGGTAAGCATATGGTTTAACCATAGGACTATGTAAAACACTGAAATCTTATACTAAGTTTTGTTAAAATCTTGCATTTAATCCCGTAAAGTATTCTTGCATAACAATTAATGAATGAAAAAGTTGATTATGATTAATAAACTAGGATGAAATGTATCAACTACATAAAGGACAATGCCTGAAGAGTATGCACAGACACTCTAACACACATAATGTGAATAGAAACGGAAGTATTATATGCAACCTACTGTAGCAGCATGTGTTAGAAAGATTCAGATTGTAACATTTAGAATATTACTTTCTTTCTGCTGCTTAAAGAGCCTTTTAAATCCTGCTTAGTCAAGCAAATTAGTGAGTACTTTATATCCGTGCTCTAGGCACTGCACAGATTTCTCATTTTTCTGGCTGCAATCCAAAATGCTTATGTGCATGAGCCCTGTGTCATTAGAATCATTTCCTTCATTCTCTCTCTACCATCATAAAAGTTTAGATCAGCTGAGGAGCTCCTGCCAACAAGTCCCCATATTTGACCTCTTGAGAAACAGAGGTAGGGTTTTTGTAATGTCAGATTCCATGCTTTGGAACTATCTCCTTGTGACTACCTGCTCATCTGGGAAGGAAGGGTTCTATTTTCAACCAAGCATTTGCTTAACGGTAGACTAAGACTATAGAGGTGTATTCCACCGGGTCAGTTGGGGCATTCACACTCTGTTGGTTATTTCTTGTGCAGCCATGACCACACAATAGTGGTTTTCTTTATTATTTTACTACTTTGAATGATAAGCATAGTTAAAGATGTTCATTCCAAAGTTAAAACTCACAACGTAATACAAGAGAGCTGTCCACAAATATATCTGTCTTAGCCCTAAATCCCTGCTTAATAGCCTGAACACAAGAGAGACAAACTATAGGCTTTATGTCACACCTGGAAAGTTAACAAATCCATTAATATATACATGCATAACAACGTATATTTAAACACACACTTATTACTATCCATGTACAACTTGTACAGCACTAGCAACATGTCAAATGCTTTATAGAGAGGTGGAAAAGCACAGAAAAGCCAAGGAGCTTACAAGGAGGTGGAAATGGACATGTGGTTGAAAAGGCTGGTGATGGGGGATATAGGAAGAGGCAGAACATGCATAGGCAGGTGCAGAGGTTGGTGATGGGGGTTTGTACCTGGGGAAAGTGGGTCTGTGGGTGGGTGCTTAGTGGTGGGGGTGATGTTAGTGGTGAGATGACACTGGGAGGGGTGGGCAAGTGGGTTGATACCTGAGAGGAAGTTGTGGGAATAGGTACCTAGGTTAGGTGATGGTTGGCTGGGCAGCTAAGGGGTTTGGTTATGGGAGAAATCTGAAGGAACTGGGTAGTGGCAGGAAGGCTGGTGATGGAGCCAACTTGGGGCAGCTGGGTGTATATTTGTTGGTGGGAAGGGAAGCCTGGGGCCAGTACTGGATTTATGACCTTGTTTCCCACCAGCTGCTCTCTTCTGCCTGCTACTACTTCCTCTGCTCCTCGCTGTTCATTGATGACTTGGATCCAGAAAGAAACAGCAGTAAAAGTAGAGGCAGAGGCCACCTGAACCCCTGCAGAGTAGGTTCCACAGCAGACCCTGCGACCAAGAGTTATTACTGCAGAGGAGACCTCACTGACTGTCTGCTGCTCACCTGGATACTTGGGACTCCAGTTGGATTATGGCCAAGAAGGGAGGGGTGCATGTGAGGAAATCACATGAAATGTGTTATAGTTGGCAGATTTCGTCTTAGTGGTAAGGATGGGCAGATTATGGAGATGTTGCTGGGGAAGGGGAAGAGTTTTTGCAACATACGAAAATTGTGCTGAGCAGTAGGTGACAATTTGAAAACAACAACCCCCAGAGTCTGTTGGACTGAAGGGGAGTGATGTTACCCCCAGTGACCCCCAGTGATAGAGTAGGGAGAAGGGAATAATGTGGGAGGAAAGAAAAGGAGTATAATTTTAGACAATTTTGGCTTTTAGTGTGTATTGGGACATCTATACAGAGATAAAAAAGCACTCAAAGATATGAGACTGGCTGGCAGAGGATAGGACAGAAGCAGACAAGAAATCTCTAGAGGAGAGTGAGTGACTACATCACAGGTTTGTGGTAATAAAGGTAGAAGTTGGGAAGGAACGCAGGGGCAAGTTCCAAAACTAATGGAAGAGAGCTGGAGATATATTTACAAGTCACATTAGCACTTTTTGAAACTAATTTATTTTATTACTACCAGTTTACATAATCTACAGACTAGTATTTATGACAGACCATATTTGATACCCAATTTAGGAAAAACATATGTCTGGCTTTTGTATCATAAAAAACCCAGCACAGATTCTTGGAATTGTGCCCAAAGAATCAAGTAGCATGCAAGCTAAATATATTTTTGCTTATCCATATAAACTAAAAGGCAATGTTAGATAAAAATACTAAGAAAGTTTAATGCAGTATAATAATCTCTCACCTCTACTTGATTTCTGGTAAAATTTTAATACAATGACATTTTGCTGCCAGTTGAAATCGGAATTCATCTACCATGTATGTTAATGTAATATAGATAACCTCTTATCTAATGATGCACAATGCATAAATGTTTCAAAATATCAGCAGCACTGATGTAGCAAGATAAAGATACCTGCATTTCACAGTGTTAAATTATATTCTGATCTGAATCAATGCACACAACATTGTACTGCCCATCAGCAGAGAGGAAAATTAAAGAGGCAGGTTGATGTGTTTTAGAATATAAAAGGTTCACAAATAACACATGGTCACTGGTAGATGTATAGTGACAGCAGAGGACACAGCCAACTGTGAGAACTGCAGACAAGGATGTCACAGAAGAAAAGCATGTTGGCAGTAATCGGTGGTTGAATATAAAGAAGAAAGACAAATAGGTGAGAGAAAAAGGTTATCAATGAGGAAGATAATATAAAATATTTCTACCTCTTACTTGCTTACCTACTGCTATAGGCCCCGATTCTGAAAGCACTCACCTGCAGGAGAACCCTTGTTCCCACAGAGAAGCCATTTGACCCCCAACAAGTCTACAAGACGCACCCACCTATGTGAATTTGTAAGATAGGGGCTATAATTTATATAAATTTGTATTCACTGTCTTGAGCTGCCATGATCATATCAGACCTGGCCTATGGCATTTAAAGTAGCTGAAAAGAAGGTGGAGGTTTGGCAATATTTTGTACCCCTTCCCTGAGTCTTAATGTGTTGTTTACTGTTATCTACACTCTACCACCACTCATCTCTGTAGAGGCTCCATCATCAGACCTATGTCTGATGGATCACTGAGCCGTTTCCATGTGGACCGCTATGGTAGAGAACCATGCTCTCCTTCAGCAACCATCTCATCCAATCTCTCCTCACTTTTCAATTACTGAAGACATTCTTCTCAGTTATGTTGCCTCTTTAACCACTAGAGGATCTTGAGCATAACTGCCACCATGCCCCACTTTCCATGTGCCCCGTCCCACTCCCATGACTCTTCTATGTTTCAGCTTCTTAATCTTAATATCATTACTTTTACACTGTTTTAATTGTTCCTGTTTATTGATAACTGTGTAGAGCACTGAGCATCTCAGTGGGAGTGGGATTTGTCTTATAAAGAAAATAAATCTTCAATTATAACACAACACTTTGGTTACTTTATTGCAAAATGATCATTCTTTTTCTTAAAGAATTAGAGTCACTATGGTCTAGAGGAATCAACATGAGACAAGGAGCCAGGAACTGCTAAATTCTAACCTTGGACTCAGACAATGGCTTGTTGTCTGGCCTTGGACATGTCACCTGGCCATAAGTTTCAGAAAGAAGGGACCATCTTAAGAAATCAACAACCTGACATTCAGAGGTGCTGAGCAACTATATCTGATTTACTTCAACTGGAGTTGTGGTTGCTTGGGCAATACAAGATTAATGGGCACTTTGATCGTTTTGGCCTTAACCTCCTCGCAGCTCAGTTCTCACAGCTGTAAAAAGTGTTTATTAATGTTTACCTGACAAACAGGGTTATACTACAGATTAATTAGATAATGTTTATACAGTTTATTGTATATATTAAAAGCGCTATATATATGCTATTATAATTATGACTTGTGGCTTTTCAAAATATGCTGCTTTTATTGTATTCAAATTTTGCTTTTTAAATTAAAAAACCCCAAAACCTTTATTGTTCCCCTAAATAGAAACTAGTAAAGAGCAATTATTACTTTGTTTTATTAGTAATAGAAATTCAGTATAAATTAAAAGTGGAAATTTCCTTATGCAAAGATTTTTCACAGGGTAAAAAATGTAGGGGAGGTAGAGAAAAAGCAAAGAAGGGCAAAAGAGACGTAAGTGGAAATTGCTTCTCCCAGCAGGATATTTAATAAGATTGTTGAACTAGAGGCAAACTAGGTATATGTCCAGGGACAAGCATAATTAGAATGTTATCCCATAAGAAAACAGTAACATGATTTAATTTAATAAAACGAGTAGGGATTTAAAATCACCAGGGTACAGAGTTTGCAGAAATGACAGAGAAAATAAAGTCAATGAGTGTTGGCAATATTGGTAAGAATAGCTGCTACTATTTCTGTAGAATGAAAAGGACATAAATATTTTGGTCAACATAGTAGAGACTATTCAAGCGCTTAAATTAAAGATAGAAACCAAGGCAATTCATAGTTACTGCAAAAGAGCTCCAGAAGTTAGTTTAAGAAATATGTGTATAAATCAGTGAGGTTGGTACAAAAATCAAAACATCAGTGATTTTAATTACTGATTTTTTTCTCCCCCAGATAATAGCTACAGAAAGAAGACAATGTCCTAAAGGCACTGTTGGATTGCCTCCTTATACAATCTGCTGTGCGTCCAGAAGTGACATGGGCTTTTCTGGACCTAAGCTTTAAAAATGAACCTAGTCTGATATATGAGACTGAGGTTGGAGAGCATCAAGCAACAAGAAATCAAAATTTGAAATGTTCAAGAGTGAAACAACCGATGTTATTTGATTGCAGAATATCATAGAATCATAGAAGATTAGGGTTGGAAGGGACCTCAGGAGGTCATCTAGTCCAACCCTCGAGGGAATATGAGAGAATATAAAAAGGACTACACAGACTACAACGCTCTTATATGTGAAATACATATTACAGAGAAGAGGGATGTTCAAGAAGCAAACAATAAATTCAATTAATCTGAAAATAGCCTAATGAGATTAAATGGCATTTAAGGTCAAAATGATTAATCAGAGATGCAAAGAAAGCAGGCAGCTTTCATAAATTGCAATAGTAAAAGGTTTTGTTGCTGTTCCTCACCTCTCTTTGGGTCCACTAAAACTATGTAGGAAATTGGAACTAAAAATTGAAAAGTGATCAATTACTTTATAACTGTCTTTACTCAGAACGTGCAAACCTGGTTTGCCTAAATTTGAAACATAAAGATCTTGTACTGGGAAACTCATTTGGAAATTACAGTGTTCAATTTTCCCTTAGGAGAGAGAGTTGGAAAAAAATATTACTGAAGGAGGCATCAAAGGGGGCATGGGGAGGAATCTAATGAAAATGTAGGGTGTAAAACGGGGAAAGAGAAAGAGTGAAAAACAAAGACTAGGAAAAAAACAAGCTGCGTGAGGGTCACAGAAGTCTATTGAAAAATTAAATAAAATACTTTGGAGATACTGATAAAAGGTTCATAGTTAAGATGGCACTAGGATTTCCCTTTCAGTGGCACTTTTGTAAATTTAAATACTTGGGGACCAATTCTCTCACCATCTAAAGCTACAAAGTGGATTCAAAGCAGTAAGAGACAGCCAGTGGAGAAGTCCCCTTGCACAGAGGAACTCTGATGGTAGAAAGCTGCCCCTGCCATCTCCCCATTGTGTGCATAAGGAGACAATGGGGTTCAGTCAGGGGCATGCCAGGGTCTGGGCATCGGCAGAACAGGGAAGAGATTGGTCATAGCAGAGCAAAATTCTAACTATGCTCCACTGTCCTAATATCCCCAAAAGGACCTTTGATGAGTGGTGTCATCTAATGCTGCTCCATTGCACCTTTAATTTACATCAGGACAAGGTAAATTAAAAACCAGGAAGTTGCAACTGGCTCCTCTAGAGTCCCCTATCTCCAATCTTCCCTATCTCCTATCAGTGGAGATTTGCGGAACTCAGATGGAGAAACAAATCTGCCTCCTCTTTATTGAAAGTCTATAGATTCAAATTCACTATAAATATTTACAATAAATACATATTACAGATACCTGGAAGTATGTAAATGGTTGAGGATTCTAAATGATTTACAGGTTTAAATTACTGGAAGAAAAATCATTAACTCAAACTAGTGTGCAAACATTAATAATCTAAAAAACATTGAGAGGTACCAGTGTAATAGGCATCTCAGAAACACTTAAGCTATAAAAAATTGTTTACAGACACTTGACTATTTTTACCATCTTTGCTATTTACAAAGGATGTTGATGGAACACGGCATAAGAATCACATTTCCTCATCAAAAACCCGATTATCATTATTTCTTATCTTAAAGCACCTCAAAGACAGGTAAGTGCCTCACAGCATAGATAAGACATAGTTCCTTTCCCAAAGACAATTACTGAAAGGAGGTAAATGGGTAATAAAACAATAGGGCAGATGAAAGATGGATAAATGACATCATGTTTAAAGGGATGTGAAATAGCATGATATAGCATTACATATAAATATAAAATATACATATAAATACTTTATTTGCAAGGTTTTTGACAAATGCAACAGGAAAACAATTGTATACCTGAGATATATCAATAATGACTTTTGTAAGGTTTTTGATATTATCTCACACGACCTTCTCATAAACAAACTAGGGAAATACAACCTAGATGGAGCTACTATAAGGTGGCTGCATAACTGGTTGGAAAACCATTCCCAGAGAGTAGTTATCAGTGATTCACAGTCAAGATGGAAGGGCATATCAAGTGGGGTCCTGCAGGGATCGGATCTGGGTCCAGTTCTGTTCAATATCTTCATCAATGATTTAGATAATGGCACAGAGAGTTCACTTATAAAATTTGCAGATGATACCAAGTTGGGAGGCTTGCAAGTACTTTGACGATGCTAAATTTCAAAATGAGCTGGAGAAACTGGAGAAATGGTCTGAAGTAAACAGGATGACATTCAATAAGGACAAATGCAAAGTACTCCATTTAGGAAGGAACAATCAGTTGCACACATACAAAATGGGAAATGACTGCCTAGGCAAGAGTACTGTGGAAAGGAAGCTGGGGGTCATAGTGAATCACAAGTGAAATATGAGTCAACAGTGTAGCACTGTTGCAAAAAAGGAAACATTCTGGGATGTATTACCAGCAGTGTTGTAAACAAGACACAGACGTAATTCTTCTGCTCTACTCCATGATGATTAAGTTTCAAATGGAGTTTTGCGTCCAGATCTGGGATGCTCTTTCCTTCTTGCATTCTGCTGTCTGCATCATCAGGCTTCAATGTCATTTTGCCTTACACCTTTCACTCTGCTTTATGCTCTGTCTTCTGTATGTCACAGGAATATGACACTTATTGAATCCTGATCTCCAAACTGAGGGGAAATAGCACTTCAAAGTATCGAAATTCCAGTCACTGTACTGATCACAGCTTTAAACAACTGGTAGCAAGTCAATTAAAATACAGGTCTTTAACCTTTTCATATGTATACGAATACAAACACACACGAATGTCACTCATATTCAAGTATGACGATGACTGGAAATCAGTTTCCCCATGTACAGTTCAGGAAATGTGCCTGGGCACATGGGTATCCACTCTATGGATATACCATGTGTATCCCGTGGATATCCCATGTATACCATGGGTATCCACTCCAAACACCAAGATTTCTTAATAGTCTTAATTGGGATCAGAATTTCACCCAATGTTTTCACATTGTCACATAATTAATCTCTTTAATCCACTCTTGTTCTAATGTGGGAGGTGGAGTCTTCTTCCTTTCTTTGCCAAATGTCCATATGTTTGGCCACAACAAGTCTGAGAATTTGGTTTTGACTTTTGATGATGAAAATGGCTTAAGATCTACCTTTCAGAGAGACACATTGCATTAGGGTGGGCTACTCCTTCTTGGGAGTTGGACTCAGTCACACCTGAGCTGCCTCCTCAGATTATGGCAGCTAACAGGCAGTCCGCTGAGATCAGAGAGGAGAAAAGAGACACCTAGATGGAGCAGAAAGGCTGTGGCAAGAGACCTGGGGCAAAAGGAACATAAAAGGGGTTTCAACATCATCCAGCAGAGGACAGGCTGGAGATACCTGCAGCAAGAGGAAAGAGCACAACCTGTAAGAGGAAGAGGTCTGAGGAAATGCCAGGCAGCAAGATCTGCTTTTGACAAAGAACACTGAGCTGAGCAAGAAGCTGAAGAAATTGTAACATTGAGGAAAGACTAATTCTGATAAAAGTTGAGAACATTTGTCTCTACTCACCCAGAAATTTTCATTCTGGGTAGCAGAATGGGTCCTAGAATTCAGTAGCAGTGGTTCTTCAGTGCCCCATACTGTAGGAAATGGAGTCAGATATTTTTGTTTGGCTGAACTGACTCTCCACATAGCTCCTCTGACTGAAAAGCCCCTCCAGAGAGTCACTTCCAAAGCTGTTATATCTGAATAAAACACTCTTTCAAAATGCATTAACAATAGCAGATAAATCTGCCCAACAATCAGCAGTAGTATTGTTCAACCTGACAAACAAATAAATTGGGATAATTCTGAAGGACTGTTAAATGTACAAAAACCCATGGTTTTCCATCAGCTCTCCCTTGAAAAAGAAAAACAATACAGCAATAACCACTCAAAAGAAGATTAAATTGAATGGGTGGGATGAATTTATGGACCCATCCCCCTGTCCAGAATGAAAATTTCTGAGTGAGTGAGACAAGTTTTCTCATTTCTGAGGATGGGTCTTTAATTTCAGTAAAGATGGTATTTTTGTAGCAGTATAACCCTCCCCCGTAACCATCACTATCAATTGTTGAATGGGCGATGAATGAGCTACAGGTTGCAATACCTCCTGATGAAGGCTGCTGTACCTGACTGAAGTCTACATCTGGTTCCATGGCTTTGGCATATACTCCCAAAATGGGTCTGAAATACTGCAGATCTGATTAACTTTGTAGGTTATCTTTTTTTTCCAAGTCATTTGGAAACAAGGGAGAGTTGTAAGGTTGGAAAATGAAGGTGGGCTTAGCTTTACATTTTCTTGGTTTGCTGGTTATGGTCATAAAATGCAGTGCTGAATTGGTAACAGCAATTGTATTACTGGAGTATTAGAATTGGTAATAGTATTACTGAAGTACATTTTTAGGCAGTGTGAACATAAATCTGGGTAGATAAATAATTGACCAAAGCTGCCCCAATAAACGTATTACTGTTCCCAGATATGGAACACTCCTTTACTGGCAGGGAGATGCAGCCAATGATTTAACAGGACGCTATCCATCCCTCGATTCTAAGATACAAAGTTCAGACTCCTGGGTGAGTTTGTGTTGAGTTATACATCATAAACATCACATTAGTCTAAAAATAGTGTACTTACAGCTAGACCAGATCATATTTAAATTAGTCTTCTGCTGAAGTTCTGCATCTTTGATGTACTTCTGTGATAATTAACCAAAATCAGACAACCATTGGCACATAACTGTAGTGTTACATTTAACACCTTATATAATTGTAATAGCAGTTACTCTCCAATTTCTGATATCCCTGCCAAATTAGTTTTATTTCTGAAACTATATGCTATTTATCGACTTTAACCAAAGCCAACTTCTCCTTAGCATTAACTACAGTATTAAATTAATGCATATAGTTTTTTAGCAACTGATCCTGACTAATTATAAATTTATCCATTCAACTGTAAAGCACTAAAGAAGGTACAGAAGACTGGTTCATGTAATTTTCTGAACAGTCTGATAGTTTCCAATTATTGTTATTAAAATATACCAATTAAAAGAAATCAGAGTATTTTTAATGATTTTAATAATTTAAAATGTGATGGAGTCATTTGTTATTGCTATATTGTTATTTGCTATGGAGTCATTTGGAGAGCTATTTCTTGTATATGGGGAAGTGAAGAAATGCCTCATGCACTGACACTAATTATTACAAATGGTTTATTTTTAAAATACATTGTTGACACTATGTTTCACTTAGTGACAGACAATTTGTAACAAAAGGATAAATTGATAAATAGTTGAGAAACATTTGTTTACACATGCATTGAACTTACATGTTGATTGGTGTCAATAGGGTACAGAAGACAATGGGAAATAGTATAACAATTAAAATGTGAAGAAAGAGACTCAGCTATATGAGGCACTGAAAAATTATCTGAATTTCAAAAGGTCCATAAAACTTCAAGAACTGATGTGTGATATTTTCATTCTGGGGTAGAGGCAAGCCTATTTATTCTCTAATAGCATGCATAGAATAGAATCAGAATACTAGAGTTGGAAGGGAACTCAGGAGGTCATCTAGTCCAACCCCCTGCTCAAAGCAGGACTATCCTCAGCTAAATTATCCCGCAAGGGTTTTGTCAAGCTGCAGCTTAAAAACCTCTAAAGATGGAGATGCCACCACCTCCCTGGGTAACCCATTCCAATGCTTCACCACCCTCCTAGTGAAAAACTTTTTCCTAATGTCCAACCTAGACCTCCCCCACTGCAAGTTGAGACCATTGCTCCTTGTTCTGTCATCTGACACTACTGAAAACAGCCTAGCTCCATCCTCCCTGGAACCCCCTTTCAGGTAGTTAAAAGCTGCTATCAAATCCCCCCTCATTCTTCTCTCCTGCAGACTAAACAGGCCTAGTTCTTTCAGCCTCTCCTCATAAGTCTTGTGCTCCAGCCCCCTTATCAGTTTTGTTGCCCTCTACTAGACTCTCTCCAACTTGTCCACATCCTTTTTGTAGTGGAGGGCCCAAAACTGGACACAATATTCCAAATGTGGCCTCACCAATTCCAAATAGAGGGGAATAATCACTTCCTGCGATCTGCTGGCAATGCTCTTACTAATGCAGCCCAATATGCCATTAGCCTTCTTGGCAACCAGGGCACACTGCTGACTCACATCCAGCTTCTTATCCACTGTAACCCCCAGATCCTTTTCTGCAGAACTGCTGCCTAGCTCATCAGTCCCCAGTCAGTAGCTGTGTACGGGATTCTTCCGTCCTAAGTGCAGGAGTCTGCATTTGTCCATGTTGAACCTCATCAGATTTCTTTTGGCCCAATCCTCCAATTTGTTTAGGTCCTTCTGTATCCTATCCCTCCCTTCCAGGGTATCTACTACTCCCCCTAGCTTAATGTCATCTGCAAACTTGCTGAGGGTGCAATCTACCCCATCCTCCAGATCATTAATGAAGATGTTGAACAAAACTGGCCCCAGGACCAACCCTTGGGGCACTCCACTTGTGACTGGCTGCCAGCTAGACATGGAGTCATTGATCACTACTCGTTGAGCCCTTTGCTTTATCCAGTTCTCTATTCATTTTATAGTCCATTCATCCAGCTCATACTTTTTTAACTTGCTGATAACGATACTGTGAGAGACCGTATCAAAAGCTTTGCTAAAGTCAAGGTATATAATGTCCACCACTTTCCACACATCCACAGAACCAGTCACCTCTTCTTAGAAAGCAATCAGGTTGGTCAGGCATGACTTTCCCTTTGTGAATCCATGTTGACTGCTCCTGATCACCTTCCTCTCTTCTAAGTGCCTTAAAATGGATTCCTTGAGGACCTGCTCCATTAATTTTCCAGGGATTGAGGTGAGGTTGACCAGCCTATAGTTCCCTGGATCCTCTTTCTTCCCTTTCTTGAAGATGGGCACTATATCTGATATTTTTCCAGTCATCAGGGACCTCCCCCAGTTGTCATGAGCTTTCAAAGATAATAGCCAATGGCTCTGAAATCACATCAGCTAACTCTCACAGCACCCTCAGGTGCATTGCATCTGCATACAAATATCTTTTAAACAAAGCAAAACCTTAAAAACAAATTTAGGTAACTGATAGGCTGACCCTCATGTGAGGTTTTATTCCATGTCTACTGACTACGTGTAAATCAGAGAAAATTCTAATGCTGCATGACTCATAAATCTAGCAACCACATAAAATGACAACTAGAAAAGAGTTCAAAGACAGACCAATAATTTCAAACTCAGGACACCTTTTAAAAGGGGCTCAACATGTTTCAAAATCAGGCCACTTATTTCAGAGCCAATATTAAGGCACCCATATCTGAAGGCATTGGCTTTAGTGCTAGTTATCAGAAATCATCTTTAGAAACTATAATTGGTATGTAAAGTAATTCTGAGTTAGGTCTAGAGATTATTTTCAGACCTGTCTGGCAATTTTGTTAAATCTGCTAGGTTAGTCAACACCTGTATACCTGTTTGTTGTCTGATATATAAATAAACCTAAAATTATTTTTGTAATAATTCTGTGAGTGTGACATTTGCAAGAGACATAAAAGAATTCTGTCTCATTGCTCTCAGAATAGCTGCTTTCAAGAACTCTTGACTTGTTAAACTGGAAGTGTTGATCATCAGGATGTTTTGCCTCTTTTCTGCTGGAGGAAAATAAATCTCACTTCTTCCACTTTCTTCCATTAATAATGATCTTACATTTATATAGTCCTTTTTATCCAGAAGGATTCCAATGCACTTTGCGAACAGCATACCTACAATTGCCTCTCGCACTAATGAAGTGCATGCTGCTCACAGCTGTTTAACCGAATACAACAGCATACAGCAATTTCAGACTAGAAATGAAGAATATCGTATCCAGTTGATACTGCAGGGGAAGTTTTTAGGTAGGAACTACCCAAGATGAAATTTGGCCAGGAAATCCATACACAGTACTCAAAACATACTTTGAGATCTTTCTTTCAGCAATTTATGTCATCTAGTTAAACATTTCAGTTCATATTTCACCAGAGCTAGACTGGCTCACATGCCACTGTAATAATAATGGCACAGACTTCCTCTCCTACAGTAATGAACCCAACATATTTTGCAGATCCATAATCAACTTCATTCCCATGACAGAGTCTTGACATAATATACAAATATCTTTAGTATTTCACATAGTACTGCTTAAGCCCTTTAACTTCTGTTACACTATTTCTGTGGCCTTACACACATATGCCAATTTTCTAAGATAAAGCATTGAGCAATTTTTAAAAGTGTTCATGTGACATAAATCTAATGAGTGGGGACAAGGGGATATGATTCCTCTAGGTGCCTTTCACTCTATGAAATATAAATTTACAAATTTATTAATGTTAACTAATATAAGGCACTGTTGGACGGCGGTGGGTCCTGGTCTCTTCCCCAAATAAAGGGGAATTTGTTAATCGGTCGGTCCTCCGCCCCAGCCCTCTGGCAGGGCGGGCGAGCAGGCAGTCTTTAGGCCCGGCCCTC
>ML675627.1:9008406-9046673 GCA_007922155.1 Mesoclemmys tuberculata | reverse complement strand
CATATTGGTCCCTTCTGACCTATGAGTCTATGAGTCTATGAGAAGAGAGAAGATTCTCTCTCCCCTAAAGATTCACACCAATAGAAAAGGCTTGTTATGTTTCAGATTGAGGTAGGTCTGTCCTAAATGTATTAGTATCCTAGATGAAATATTGTTTGGCGCCTACAAAAATACGTAAAAGGTTTAAAAACAGTTAACATGAAACAAATGATAATGCATCATGTTTGAGAACTTCTCCTAAAACACAGGCAGATAAACATGAATAAGGAAAATATATTATTTATATCAATTTAGTTGGCAGTGGCAGAATTGTTCTGCCCTGTACAATACATATGTACAAAGACAGGTCTCCAAAAAGCTTCTATTCATCTGCGCTGAGAATGATTTGGGGAAAGTTCGTTGGCCTGTGTTATACAAGAGATCAAACCAGATGATCAAAATGTTCCCGTCTGGCCATGGATTCTATGAATCTTTTACCAGAGGTTCTTAACCTTTTCGATACCAGAACTCCCTTGCTCATGACAGCAAATGGAGATTTCCTCCCCTCCTGCTGGGATCCTTCTCTTATTTAGCAATATGAGGAAAGTAAACTGGTTGCAATCCACTGATATGTTGTTCAGGACAATTGAAAACCTATAATCCAGATAAAGATTAGTCATCTAGATCAGAATATACATTCAGGCCCTCCAGAAGATGATGAACAGATATCATTATGAAACCTTCCCTTAGAATCCCCAGAGCTACTATCAATCCAAAAAGTAGCACCATGTAGTAGGAATTATTGCTTTCCACTCCAGCCTGAGGCTTTTGCTGTCATTTTACATTACTGAATTGTGGATGAAGACATCTCAAACAATAAATCTCTTTTACAACGAAATACTGGTCTTTAAATCATGATCATAGTTTCATTTATAAATGAGTGTTTTAGTACTTCACATGTATAAAAAAAGACTCAGTAGAACTCGTGAAAAATACAGATTTCTGGCTTGTAATAAATTTCACTATTTCAAAATTTGCTTTCATTCCAATTTGACAGGGAGCTTAGAAGCTCTGAGATCCCCAGGGTTACCAGTCTCCCAAGCTCCAAGGCATGGAGTCTGGAAACCCTGGCATGGTGGGGTCACCGTAGAGCCATGGACTTTTGAAAGAGTCACTGGGAGCTGGCAGGGAACTAGGAAGGTTTTCATTGGAACTCTGACAAACAGGATTGTGTAAGAACTCTGCCTGTGATCAGGCAAAATTCATCAAACCCAACCTATTTTCATGCTAGTGGCATAGATTTTCCAAACAATAGACCTGCACTGATTGCTAACTTTTAAACAATGGCTTACAAATTTTAAACAATGGACAGACAATAGCTACAAGGCATGAACTAGCAACATCTGACAATTCTCAAAACAAAGGTAAGTCATTGCTCATAGGTTTTTATGCAGAGAGTTGATAATTCCCAAAACAACAAAGTAACATCATTCACCTTTGAACAAAGGAGAAATTTGGAGTCTCACTGCAGCCTGAGATCAAGCTCATACACACTTTTACTCTACTGAACATGACAATAAGAGGAAAAAAGAAATACTTAGCACATACAAAAAACCACATCTAGTATTCCAGTAACTCATCAACATGGCAGATCCCAAAGGGACATGGCCTTCTTGCAAATTAAGGACTACCCAGATTGATCTTTGGCCAGATGTGTAAGGTAGTCTGATTATATGTTCAATTTATGTCCATCATTGGCAATCCTGTTGCATCACAGAAACTTCTGACATTCATGAGATCGATGACTACGTAGCAATAGTCCTTGGTACAAAAGCTTCAGAATTTGTGGATCTTTTATTCTTATAATATGTCCATACCAAATAAGATGCCAAAATCAAACCAGTGCTGATGGAGGTGGTTGCTGGTTTCATCTTAGAATATCCTCACTTCAGATCTTGTCCTGCCACTTGACATAGAGCAGCTGATGCACGTTTTTTTATTCTTGTTGTTTCCCTTTGGTGCTCTACAGTCTCTCCCAGAACCCTTGTTTTACTTTCATGCAACTAGGATGACCAGCTAGCAAGTGTGAAAAATCAGGAAAAGGAGGTGGGGGTGCTAGGCACCTATATAAGAAAAAGCCCCATATAGCAGGAATGTCCCTATATAAATCAGGACGTTGGTTCACCCTAAAGCAACAGAGTTGGTGTAACTGTAATTCCATAGATCCACAGCTTTGTAGCAAGCTGTCATGGCTGGGCAGTGAGCTGCCAGACCTAATAGTCAGAGTCAGAGTATGCGGTCACAAGACAGGAGTCAGCTGGGTCAGGATGCAAAGGGGTCAGAAGCAGGAGACAAACTGGAGGTCAGAAACACAAATCTGATGCCAGGAGTCACACCAGGTCAGGATGCCAGGAAATCAAACCAGAGGAGTAGGAGCAGAAGCAGGAAGCACAAGGCTCAGAGTCTAGAACAGGGTAGAGCCCAGTTGTTCCAACAGCTTCCTGTTCCTGGATTAAGTAGGGCCAGCAGGCTACTCAACTGCTCCAAGAATCCACCAAAAGGACTGCAGGCGTGGAGCCTCAAAGTGGGGCTGGGCTTCATGGGTCCCAATTAAGCAAGCATCGGAAGGCTGCCAGTAGAAACATAGCTGCTCCTGTAAACCCTGCAGACCCAGGTTTGAAATCTGTGAGTCATGACACAAGCTTGATTTCATGAGATCCCTACAGAGTGTGAGGAAGGGCTCAAAATATGGCAGCAGCTGGCTGCTATATAACCGTCCACACCTTTTGAACATCCTCCAACACTGTCTATGTTGCCTTCCAAGCATTTGTTACCCACTACTAGCTCGATGCCTCTTCCAGACAGGTTAATATTGAGCTGGAAGCTGTTTGACAGTAATGACCAGGGCCTTCATTTGATCTGGATTAAGAACCAGAGCAACACACTCTGCTTCTTGCCTGACCAGATCAACCAGCAGCTGCAGTAATTCAACAAACTGAGCCAAGACAAAGTCACTGATGTATTCAAGATCTCGAAGCAGAAGGGTGTTCACCTCACTACTACTTACAGCTGACTACTCAAGCTTATCCATCAACCAAATAATGCTGATACTGAACAACAACCGTGACAGAACACAGCCTTTCCAAACTCTTGTAGAGATGGGAAACCATGCTGTGCATTGGCCATTGAGTCAAATGCAGCTGTCTATTCTATTACAGAGCTCTTCTATCAATGAGGACACTATTGCAATGGACAATTGAGGACCATCTTAAAATGATCTTCCCATGATCCAACTCATTCTGCAGACTCTGGCTGAAAGTGCCATGCTGATTCTCTACTGAGGAAGCCGGTGTCAGCTTCCCTGGCACACACCTCAAAGCTGAATAGAGGGTACAGAGCTCTTGCTTGGGGGCAACCTTTTCTGCACTAACCATCTGAGTCAACCACCAGTTATTGCAGTCACTCCAAATATGTTCTCTCCAAATAGGCATGCTTTTTAAGTCCTGCAACAAAAAGACCTTTTTAAAAAAAAAAAAAAAAAAAGCCTAACTTCTATCTTGCAACATGAGTGCCTCCATATCGAAGTCCATTGACCCTGCTTTCTCTTTTTATGTTGCCTTCTGTAACAGAAACTAAAAAGCAAGTAAATTAACAGGAATAAAACACTATATGGTTCTGTGGAGATAATTCATTTGAATAACCCCACTTATTGGTAGCCAAACTATGTTCTCCTTCTTCTAGATCCCATTTAAGAAAATAATAATAGGAATTGATGTCATGAGACATATATTACTCCAATAAATGCATCTTAGGAGCCACAAGATCGATTCAATTAAATACTTGTCCCTAAACAGGCTGCTTCCGAACAGTACTGCGCCCACACATGAATCAAAGAGTGGGGAATTTGCTGAAACAATTTAATGAAAGGGAAGAATCAGAGAAACCCTAGTAAAAATAAACAAAAACAATGTGACAAAAATGGAATATTTAATTTTCAATATTCAGTGCAGGATTCCCTTGTAGCTGTTAATGTGGGCTAGTGGATAGGGCACTGAACTGGAAGTTAAGCTATTTGGATTCTAATACCAGCTCTGTCACTGAATTTCTGTGTGACCTTGGACTAGCCACTTCACCTCTCTGGACCTCCACCTTTCTGTGTGTCTCATCTATTAAGACTGCAAAATTAAGGCAGGGGCAGTTTCACACTAGGGGTTACTACTGGGCCTAGTATGAGACCCAAATCTCAGTTGGGGTCTCTAGGTACTTCATCAACTGTAGCTGATTGGACAGATATGCCATGCTCATAAAACCTGTTAACTCTTTTTGAACCTTGTAAACCTAAGTCAGTGAACTCCTGGGGGAGGAACTCAGAGTCGTCCTTAGGGAGTCCTCAGGATTGGGAAACTGAGGAAGGTTTTCCCTAAGGGAGTCTCCAGGATTGGGGAAACTTAGGAAAAATACCTGAGCCTTTTTCAGTGAGCACTCAGGGGAGGGAATCTGATGGGTCTATTCAATGAGCCCTCAGAGGGGAGAAATGGAATTGCAGGCAATGAATCCTCAGGGCAGGGAATCTGACCTGCTGATCCAAGGCAAGGATAACAAGGTTTGCATTCCGAGGGGGTTTTATTTCTGTATTGAAGCAGATTCTCTCAGGGTATTTGAATGACTCGTTCCATGATGTGATGTACTGCTTTGGTAGAATGTTGTTGTTTGGTGAAGGCAGTTTTGAGTGTATTGAGGCAGATAACACAGAATTTTTCCTTGGAGAATACTCTGTGGTATCTGAGTGCCTGCCTGTAGATAACAGATTTCTTAGTATGTTTGGGATGGTTTACTGGATCTATGAAGGTAGGTGTGGTGATCCATGGGTTTCTTGTATATAGATGTATGTAGGATTCCATTGCTGAAGCTGATCCTGGTACCTGGGAAGTTTATGCTAGTATGGGAACATTCCAGAGACAATTTAATGTACTGCGGTTATTGAAGTTGTAAAACACCATATCACCTGTATGATACTTTATCACAAAGTAAGCACTCTGAATGTGACCTATCAATCCTCCTCATCAAAGGAAAGTTGCACAACGCTTTCAAAAGATGAGCTTGGGGGCTTAAATTCATACCTTTGCTAAACATTAAAAACCATGGACTGAATAGAGACATAAGATTTTGGGCGTAATACAACAATCTATAACCCTCTAACCCTTCCTATACTACAGGGATTTTAATGGACCACTTCATCTTGAGTGGTCCTTGTGAAGATGTGTTAACTACTTATGCTAAACTGTCCGTTCAATCTTGTATTTAGCTGTGACACTTGAATACCTGTCACAGACCTGAAGAAGAGCTCTATGTAGCTTGAAAGCCTGCTTATCTCACCAGCAGAAGTTGGTGTAATAAAAGATATTCTCACCCACCTTGTCTCTCTAACATTCTTGGACTGACAAGGTTACAACACTCTATTTAGCTATGAACTTTCCTTTGTATATGTAATGCATGTCCTTTTTTTTATCTGCTGACCATTCTGAACTTTGCTGAACATGCATACTATAGCTAAAGTAACAGTCAACAAACAGTGTGCTGGTTTAGGAAGGAGTTAGCATAACAAAAAGTGCCAAATGCAAGAACTGGGAGATGAGAGATACGTGCACAACAATTTCTCTGAACACTGTTGCTCGGAATTGCATTTCAAAGTACAGTTTCTGAGTCTCAGGAAGCCACAGTGAGTTAAAGTGACACATGATGCAGAAGACGGTGAGAGCACACAAAGATGAGTGTAAATAATTGTCATCAACTCAAAAACTTTCTTCTTTAGAGGCTACTTTCCTGGAAAAAATACGCACCTGTTCTAGCAATTTCTGTTACTAGTTTGTTTTGTCTAGAAAATAGAATATCACAACCTATAAACATTCCCATCTTCTTCTTGCTTGTATGTTAATTTGGGAGAATCACTGTGAAATTATTGGAACAGACAACAGCAACTTGAGGAAGAATAAGATGTCAATATTTCCTGTGTGCTCCTCAGGACATTTGTGTGATTTAAACCTCCCTCCTTTGGATCAAGAGACCTGAGTCAAATTAATATATAGGTGATGGGATCACTGATCTATGGCAGAAGAGAAGAGCTCTTAGTGAGATAGTTTCAAAGGAAAGAGCTGTATATTTGATTCCTGAAGCAGAGAAGCAATACTGCTATTAAGACTAATTACTGCATTCTTTTTTCTTGAAGAATAAGTAAGACATTCCAGATAATTTTTTAAAACATTTGATAGCGTCTAACAAATCCAACTTGAAAAAAATTGGCGTGGATACAAGAATTGTCACATGAATTGAATTCTAAAGACTGTATGTTATTAACAGCAACACATCAAGTTGTGAGGAGGACATTTATGGCCTTTCTTATGTTCTTATGAGAAATTATAGACAGTAAATGGGGAGGATGTCTAATGGGGTGCTCCAGGGATTAATGAACAGTTTGGCTATATTTAAAGTTTGTATTAATGTTCCAGAATTAGGCTCCTATTAAATCAACCTCTACTAAATTTGAGATGTTGGAACAACAAGTGAGAGTAGAGAAATAATACAAAAAGGACATAGGAAACTTAGAAATCTGAGAATGAAAATAAACCGGGGTGAAAATATAAATGATTTGCACTTATATAGCTCCTTGTATTCAAGGCCCTCAAAGTCTTTTACACATCTTTATTAAAGCTTACAATGCCTGTAGGCTAAATAAGTGAAAGTAATTAAGGCATTAACTTCAAATGGCCATTGATTTTAGATGCATCATTTTTTTTCCCCTGGGGGAAGGAGGGCAAATGCAGACATCTTCGGCCTGATTTTCAGAACAGCTGAAATGAAAGATTTTTAATAAAATCTAGAATCATTATGAACTAGTTTCTGATCATCCCTGAAAACTTTTATTCCAGTTTGTACTTGCTTCACCATACACTTCAATTTTAAATACTGAAGTGTCCTCTTCCCCCTCACTACACCCCTTGCCCCGAGTCAGATGGCATAAAATTACAACTTTAAAAGAGCTGTTTCCATAGTCAGGACTACCAGATAGGGAAGGAAGCCTGCAGTGTTGTTGGAACTATTCTGATCCCAGGATATTAGAGAGACAAGATAATATGAGAGGTAATATCTTTTATTGAACCAATTTCTGTTGGTGAAAGAAGCAAGGTTTTGAGTTTACGGAGTCATCAGTTTTAAAAAATTGATTTGCCTAAATATTTTATTTATTCCTTAAAAAAATTATTATATAAAAGCCTCTCTTACTAATTATACAGATCCATTTACCAGCCAATACTTTCATACAAATTGTACAAAGTAAAGGAAGAGGTGCTTCACTATGCTTAGAACAATATGGACAGCATAAAAATTTAGAGTTTTCACTAAAATGAATGGAGGATACCTATCTAAATCCTTTAGGTTGTGCTGAAAGCTAAATTAATTATTTTAAAAATAAAATTAAATAAATAGCCATACAAAACAGAGAGAATTTGTTTTGAGTTTCTGGTCCAAACAAATGCAACTCTCCTCACAAAATGTGCACACACATCTACCAACATGCACTTGGCTTGTGCTGAAATCATTGATTTCCACATTGGTTTTGCATAAATGGGGCCAGGTATGTTTGATGATCATCTCAAGATCTATTTAGCAAGCCTGAAATGATTTGGGGTTTTCTAATGAAGGTAGACAACTTTGTCCTGACCTCATGTTTTATAAATACACTTTCATACAGCTCTACCAAATCGCTGTTGGAAACCCAAAATGATTGCTTTGAAGTCAATGGGTTTAATCCCCTACTGTAATAAGTCTCTTTGCACCATTCTAGCAGCATAAAAGAGATGTAAAGCTGCCTTAAATAAAGAGGAAAATTCTCCCATCATGGATTCCCCTGATGTAAAGCACAAGTTGGAGTTGGAGGCGCAAATAGAGAAGGGGAAAATATTATGAAATAATCTATTCCTCAAATGTAGAATTGTTTGAAAACTATTGGTTTTGGCTATGTCTTTGTCTATTTGCTATTTGGTGTATCATTGATCCCCTAAGTCCAATCATATTTTTAATGCTCCCTGATTGGATAACAAACTTTTATTAATTTTTTACCTCTTTTCTCTGAAGCATCAAGGATGGCCATGACTGGAGATGGGACACTGAGTGGGGAAGGCCAGGGCTCTGAGGTGGCACCCCACATTCTCTCTCTCAGGTGCTTGGCTGGTTTGTTCTTGCTCACATAATCAGTGTCTAAATGACTACCGTAGATGGGGTTGGAAAGGTTCAACTGACTGTGACCTTGGAGGTTTTCGCCTTCCTCTGTAGTGTGTGGGTACAGGTCAGTTGCCAGGATTATCTGGGTATAGCTCAGTCATTTCCTTGCCACTGCAAAGGCCTCAGGCACTGGAGCCCTTAGTCCCTCCTATTCTCTGCCCCACACATAATAGTCTAGTCTCTTGTGAGCTATAATACTTTGGTCTAATTTTGGTTGTTGGGTTAAGTGCGCTGGTGCTGGGTGACATTTATGGCCTGTGATATAAGGTCAGACTAGATGATCTGGTGGTCCCTCCTGGCCTTAAACTCTCTGACTCTATCAACAGCAGAAAAAAAATCTGATATGTATATGAGCACACTACCATAACAAACACATTCACACAAGTACTCAATATTTTTGCTTTTTGTGATAATTCTTAAGAACAATAAAAAAATCATTTATACATCTTTGTGACAAATGGGTCACAAATAACCATGAGTGAATTTGGGTTTTTTTATTCAAATGAATGTTTGAGACTATTGTGTGTGTCATATTTTCTTACCTGTTAAACAATCTAGAAGTAAAGAAATTATATTAAGGGTCACATGCAGATCACAGCCTGAATGAAACAGCTGTGCTATGTCATTCATTCAAAAACAACATGAAATAATCAGTAAACAGAAACAAATGTAAGCAAAATGGCCTGGTGTAACAAAGGAACTCTATATTCCAAAATCAGAAGAACTTCTGCAGAACTTTCCAAAATAATTCCTAGAACATGACTTTTAACAATACATCCAATCCTGATTTAAAAATTATCAGTGATGAAGAATCTACTACAAGCCTGGATATTGTTCCAATGGTTAATTACCCTCACAATAAAAAATGTACGCCTTATTTCCAGTCTGAATTTGTCTAGTTTCAACTTCCAGCCATTGCATAGTATTATACCTTTCTCTGCTAGACTGAAGAGTCCATTATTACACTTTTGTTCCCTATATAGACACTTATAAACTGTATTCAAGTTACCCCTTAAACCTTCTCTTTATTAAGCTAAATATATTGATCTCTTTTATGTTTAGCATTATAAGGCATGTTTTCTAATCCTTTAAATATTCTTGTGGCTCTTTATTGAACCCTCTCCAATTTATTAACCTCTTTCTTGAATCGTGGACACCAGAAATAGATACAGTATTCCACTAGCAGTCACACCAATCCCAAATACAGAGGTAAAATAACCTCTTTACAATGTCTCAAGATTCCCATTTATACATCATATGATCTCATTAGCTCTTTTGGCCACAGCATTGCACTGGGAACTCAGGTTCAGCTGATTGCCCACAAGGACCCCAATTCTTTTTCAGAGTCACTGCTTCCCAGGATAGAATCACCCACTTTGTAAGTATCACCTGCATTCTTTGTTCCTCGATGTGTACATTTACATTTAGCCATGTTAAATTGCATATTGTTTGCTTGTGCCCTGTTTAGCAAGTGGTCCAGATTGCTCCAAATCAGTGACCTGTCTTCTTCTTTATTTACCACTCCCTCAATTTTGGTGTCATCTACAAACTTGATCAGTGATGATTCTATTATTTCTTTTAGGTCATTAATAAAACATTAAAGAGCAAAAGGTCAAAGAATGAATCTCTGAGGGACCCCACAGGAAATACACCCTCTTGATGACAATTCTTTATTTATGATTACATTCTATCTCTTAGACAAATTTTAATCCATTTAATGTATGCTATGTTAATTTTATATCGTTCAACTTTTTTTTTTAATCAAAATGTTGTGTGGCACCAAGGCAAAACACCTTATAGAAGTCTAAGTGTATTTCATCAACACTATTACCTTAATCAACAAACTTGTAACCTCATCAAAAAAAGATATCACGTTCGTTTGACAGAACTTCCTTGCCATAAATACATTCTGATTGGAATAAATTATATTACCTTCTTTTAATTCTTTATTAATCAAGTCTCATATTAGCGTCTCCATTATTTTGCCTGGAATTGATGTCAGGCTGGCAAGTGTCAGCCCATTTACTCTTTTTAAAAATTGGCACACCATTAGCTTTCTTCCAGTCTTCTGGAACTTACCCAGTGCACCAAGATTTACTAAAAATCAACATTAATGGTCCAGTGAACTCTCCAGCTATCCAGCTTTTAGGAGTGAAAACATCACTGGGATTCATGAATCCAGACTTAAGTACCTAGATTCCCTATGTAATGAATGAGTAATAGATAGGCACCTCAGAATGGGATTCACAAAACCTAGCATGCTAGGCAGCTCCCCTCATAAGCTAGACAATGGGAGATGCTAAGGAGGGTGCTGTGTCCTATGCCTCACCCCCCACAAGGACATCAGTACCTAAGTCTGGGCTGCGAGTCCTTCTCAGTTGTAAACCCTCTCTTGCTGTAAGATGCCTGCAACTTTTTGGGAAGAAACTGACAGAGCAGTCATGGTGGTGAGACATAGGGGGTTGTAAATCAGAAGGAGAAACATCTATCTTCTCATGGTTTGTGAATCACACTGGAGCTTGGTGTCCAGAAGCCTAAAGGGGAGCAACAGTGCTTATGTGTAGAACGAAAAATATAGTTGCCTAGGGAAATTTTACTTTAAAAATGTAAATGTTGAGTGAGTTTAGGCATCGACTCTGTTTTGGTGGCCTCTGAGCAAGGGTTTTATGAATCCCACTGGGACCTAATTCTGGGATTTAGGTGCCTAAAAGGGCAGTTGAAAGTCCTGTTGTGTATCTAGCCCAATAAATTAAGAATTTTTACTGTATTAAAACTGGTAAAAAAGTAAGGTAAGACTTGTAAAACAAGTTTATTTTATTAAATGTATTCTATACACACCTTTAATGCATATTATAAATATAAAGTTTCAGTTGCCATAGGTAAAATATTAATTTAAAATAGCATCTCTGAAAGGTTATTAGTATCCTGTGAAACACTTTATCATTTCCCCCCTAATATCATTACTTGTTCCAGATCCTGGCATTTCTTGAACTCGTAATCCACTAGAAACAGTCAATTACCTGAATAAAGGCAGTCCTGACATTTTAGTGTAAGGCCTTTTCCTCCCCCTCCCCCCCCCCACTCCTTGTAGATATAATGGCAGACTTCCACTTGAATGCATTTATTGCCTGGCTGATTATCCTAATCATATTACTCTTTGCTTTGTTTTTTTCCAGAATCCTTATGGATTGTGAGAAAACTCTGTATCATCAACAAAAAAGAGACACGTCTGTAATTATACTTGTCAGAACCCTTCCTATAATACTTTATTTAGTGACATCTTTTTGCAAGAATAAAGTTACAAGGGAGAGTATTCTAGAGATTATGATTCTTTGAATATGTATTTTTAAAATACAGACCAATTCTTTTTCAGAAGTGGCTGGTCAGATTTTTGGGTGACCTCCTTATCATGTCTATAGTCTTATGTTCTGAGGTGCTAAGCAACCAGTCAGTGTAAGATCATCCCCTGTTCTATATTTTCTAGTGCTTGGTCTGGTCTGGATTTAATTGTCCTATGTGATGGGGCTTCCACCATTTATCCTGATAGACTACTCCATTGTCTAATGGACCTCAGTCAGAAATGATATTCAGCATAATTTTTTCCCTTTTCAAGGTCAGATATATCCTGAAGAGTGATTGTAAAAAATGACATCCTGGCATTCTAGGTTTCTCAGTTCTCAATGACTTTACACATTAAATTTGCTTAGTTTTCAAGAAAAAATGTGTGAAATTCTTTGCTTGCTTTATAAACTTCCAACTCTGCATACTGCAGATTCATCCGAGGGTCTGGAAGTCAAGCTGTGCTCTTTCTGTGTTCATTACCAGTAATCCATAATAACGTTTACCCAACTGAGACACATTAGTAGTGAGGAAAAAGTAAAAGCATTTGACAGCTAGTACTCGCATGTTCATGTGCAAGACAGAAAAACATCTAACACATTCTCCTTAGCTTTGCTGGCTCTGTCGCACTAATAGAAAAAATACAAATTTACTTTTTATTTCTGAATTCATACAATTATAGAAGATTAGGGTTGGAAGGGACTTCAGGAGGTAACCTAGTCCAACACCCAGCTCAGAACAGGACCAATATGGATCAAATTAAGCCAATATGATTCTGAACACATACAGAGAGAAGATCTGTTGAGTAAGATGCTGCCTTTTTACATAATTACACTTCAATTTCACACCAATATTCCCAGTTGCACTCTCTTTATCACTTTAAATAAATTTGCATTCTCCTTACCACAATTGTACTACTTCTTTTTTCCTGCCAAATTAAATCATAAACATACGTAATTCAGACTGTCACCCACAGGGTTCTCTCAACAGTCCAAGTATCTCTCTTGAACTAAGTATCTGTGATTTTGCTTATTTTTCCCAGGATCTTTGTCTATTTAAATTGTAAGGGCCTTGCGGAAGCCATTGTTGTGTGCTGTGTTGTATGGCAAAGCCCACTGAGGATTGGCATTTTAATAATTATTATCCTGCTGTTAAAATAAGACAGTCCATCTTATTTTATAACAAGCAACACCATTTTCTTTACTTAAAAAAAAGGCTGTGTGAACATACTCTTCATGAAAGCTACCTGACTGAGATCCAACAAGTTCCCACAGACTTTAAGGTCAGAAGAGACCACTATGGTCATCTAGTCTGATCTCCTGCACAACAGAGGCCACACAACCTCACCCCACCACTCCTGTAATAGACCCCTAACCTATGAATGAGTTATTGAAGTCCTCATATCATGGTTTAAAGACTTCAAGGTACAGAGAATCCACCAGCAAGTGACCCGTGCCTTGTGCTGCAGGAGGAGAAACTCCCCCAGGGCCTCTGCTAATCTGGCCCAGAGGACAATTCCCTCCCGACCCCAAATATGGCAATCAGCTAAACCCTGAGCACGTGGGCAAGACTCACCAACTAGACACCTGGAAAGAATTCTCCAGTCACATACCGAGCAGAGGGGTGGGGGGCCCATGCCTCTGGGTGCCAGCCTGGAGAGGGATGCCAGTCAGAACCTCCTCAGAGAAACTCCCCCACACCTGTCACATGCAGCCAGGGCATCCTCCTGGCTCCTCCGTCCCTGCACTGGGTGAAAGGAGGAATCTGCAGGGACCAGACCCCATCGTGCTCCTCAATCCCTGACCCCACGCAGCCATCGCAGCCCCATAGAAGGGGGAGAGCAGGAAACAGGCCTGTAGACTCCCCTGCGGGGTGCTGATGACGCTACTTCTGCTGCCGACGGGGGGAGTGGGTGAGAATGGGACAGGGTCACACAGACGCTGCCACCACTGCTGCTGCCAATGGGGTAGAGAGCAGGACATGGGCCCACAGACACACACCCCCCAGCAGAGTGGGGACAATGGAAATATGGCCCCCGAGCACCAGAGACCCATGTTACGCTGCTGGAATTCTCTATACTAACTGAGAACGCACCCCATGTGACATTCTGGGTACGTCTTCACTGACAGTGGCGAGTTTGCTACCGTCAGATCGATCGATCCGGATCGATTGAGTGGTCAGTGAAGACCCGTTCATTCGATCCAGAAGTCGACTTGTTAAAACCGCCCCCTCAAGTGGTGGCATGAAGATGCCATGCACAACAGAAGTTAAGAAGTCAACAGGAGTCATGCAAGCTACACAGAGTAGCTTGTGTAACTCCCATCGACTGCTGCCCAATTTTAAACTAAGTGTAGACCAGGCCTCCATCACAGGCCACTGGGCATATTTACGCTACTAATCAAAGATCATTTAATTGCCAAATTAGGCTGTCCCATCATACCATCCCATTGTCAATTTATCCAGTAACATGGATCCAAGGGGAATCACTTCAAGGGATAAGATTAGCTGCTCTGTGGTTATGGCCTTTTGAAACTCTCTCTTCAGTCTGTGCTGGTGCCTTGATGCAACATGGCCACTTGCCAACTGGTAACTGTATTGAGACCAAGTTCATTTCATGCAACAAGTAATACAAACACATTTTATTTTATTTTTTTTAAAGGAAACTTCTGTGCTATGCTTTTGGTATTCAAAAGCTGTCCCTTAGGTTACTAAATTAGATTTTTATACATTCTTAGCACCTTGTTAGTAATTTTGATAAACATGGCTTTTGCCAAATTAAAAAGACTTAGACAGGTGTTTAATTGAACTAATTAAGCAATCTGTAGGCACTTCCGGTTTGCCATTTAACTCAGTGAAGGCAGATTTGAACATTGATTGCTTAACTCTCCTATTTAAAAGTCTGTTCAGTGTTTTTATACAAGTAAAATTGAAAAAAGCTTTTCCCCCAATCATCTTCCCAACTCGTATTTCCCCCAATTTCCAGCAATCACTTCTTAAAAAGACCTGCTCTCTTCCAATACAACAGCATTCTCATACAGAAAGTAGTATAAAATATACATGCATCTTTTCATGATTTGTATATTATTTTCTTGACTGTCTCCCACATTCAATTCACAACACCTGCTAGATTTTAATCCTTTTCAGCTCAGTAACCATTAAATTATAAAAAATTGCCAGAAGGATATACTTAAAACAAATTTATGTTTCTCATGCATTCTCTTGTCTTTTCTCCATTATCAGCTTCTTCCAAAACAGAAAGCAACTTTCTAAAGCCCTAAATACCTTCTTCAAACATATTTTCTCTGAAAACAGAATTTTTCAATTTTAAATAAACATTGCTAACGTGACAAAAACTATCTACCATTGCCAGACTGGCAAGACCTCTGACAGCATCTATAAGAAATCTGTATTGGTTATCTCTGAGTTATGCCATTTTGTACAGTCAAGTTTATGCTTAATACTAAAATGTGAGTTCTAGCTTTCATTTACTCTTGAAAGACTAGTAAGAACTACAGAGAATACCAAGAGGTGTGGATGAGTAAGAAAAGGTTAGAAAACATCTTTTTTGGGAAACTTTCACCCGGTTTGCAGGTGACAGAGCCACTGGCCCAGTTCCTAGAATTGAGATTATGGATTATTGACTTCCCAATAATATGCAATACCAATAAATATGTCTCAGTTTTCTCACATCACATTTGAATTTATCAAAAGAAATTCAGCCAACCAGGTGCCACTTTATGTTAGTTAGTGTACAACTACACAGGAAGACCCAATACATTCCCCAAAAGATCTCAAAATCTAGAAGACAAACAAAATATAAAGATTGATTGGTGGGGGGAAGGAAGACATTTTAATTTCTTTGTACTGATCCCCAAGTACTAAATAACTGAATTCTTGTGGTGTGTGTATCAAAAACCCTTTCATTTACAACTACTTTTATTTACAAGAAAACTATTTTCTATTAAGCCATAGAACTATTTCTCTCAATTCTTTTTTATAGGAAGAGACTAAACCCAAACTATGCCAGTCTGGATCATGCTGGGAAGTTATTTCATTTCACCACAGGAGGGCACACTATACTATAGTAATAGAGGAACATGCTACACTATGAAATCTCTGTGGTGTGTGTATCTTTGGGATGTAACAAATGGTTTGAGTGGTGTGTGTGGTTAGCCAGCTATGTACCTCGAATGCCACTTACAAAGTTTTGCCTTCTCTGAGATCAAGAAATACTTCCTTTTTAGTTTTAAAAAGCTATTAAATTTAAGTGTTAGAGCAGACTTAATTGTTGAAAGATCTATTTAATGCCAACACGTGCAAAATTCCTGTTGAAAAAGGCATGGCACCATTGCTTCTACCAGGGTCCTTTGATTTTTTTCCAACAAAATAAAAAAGGCAAGATCACAAATATTTAGAAAAATAATGTACATTTGTTATATTAACAGATATCACATCTAAAAGAGAGGCTTTAATATTACTTTATTTTTGTTCCAATGATTAAGACTTTGTATTAACTGAAATAACATAAGAGGATTTAAATAATCCTTAAATGGAGATTCTAAACTAGGATGCCTGCCAGCAATCAAATAACCCATAAATAGTCAGCTCACAATTCTTCTTTGCATCATTACAAATCCAAGACAAATCATTCAAAGAGTTTAAATTAACATCTGAGGGGAGAGAAGTAAACAAATAAGTAGGAAACAAATCAATCAGTGTTGCATCTAACTCCTTCTGATAAACATCAGCAGATAAAAATTCCCTAATTTAAGTATCTAAACTCCACTCTACTGAATCAGATTAAATAAATTAGAATCCAGAGGAATGTTTTTTATTACTTAATTTTTTTGCAAACCAGTCAGGTTCCAAAAATGTTAACATACTGAATGAATATAAAAAATATTCAATACAAAGGTCTCAATTATTTAGGCAGTTTTTAATAAATGAATGAAGAATAGGAAAAAAAATAATACAAACAATTTAGACTGAATATTGAGGAAAATGTCCTAACGGAGACAGAGAAACACTTTTCCAAGAAAAAGATTAAAAAAATAAGTCTCGGCTGACCAGAGGAGTGGACCAGATTAAATATCCATTTCTAACTTCTACTAGTCCATAAACACTCTTTTAATCATCCAGTCTGAGAAAACAAGAATTTGAATCAAAAGAGTTGTATACAACCATGCACCCATTAATCATTCACTTTGGAAGTCATATGTCCCATGTGATATATTAGCTGATTTGGCAATCAGTTAAAAATGGCTAACAAAGGAGATAACTTTTATGTCTCTTGGTGTGCAGCAACTGGCACAAGAGAACTTTAAGGGCTTCATGGATCATTATAAATATACAAATTAAAAATACTGGATAAAAATTTACCAATGGTTTTTTAAAATGTATTTATATTAAACAAACTTTGAAGTCAGGCCCAAGAACTAGCACAGTTTTGCAGCTGTATTTAAATCCAAGTTTAATAGAAATCATATGCAATATAATAATAAAAAAAGGCATTTTATCCAAGGATCTTAAGGACTGTCCAAATATTCAAGGGACATTTTCACCAAGTGTGTAACGCTTAAGATTACTATCAATAAAAAGATACTAGGGAAAAAATATTTCCTCTATTTTGTTTTTGAAGGTGTTTATGTGGTACACTTGATAGCCCGGGTGATCCCACTCCCCTACTTAAAAATCAAAATTGGGACTCTATGAAGGTAGACTTAGGAAATGTAGCACGCCTGAGGAAATGAAGTTTAATGCTCTACCCAGAAATAGGATGATTTCCCATGTAAAATCAATCAGTTCGCCCCTGCTTTGTATGTGTCTTTTACACAGCAATAGGGAAAGAAACTTTTTTCAAAAATATACAGTGTAATGGTACAATTGCAAAAATTATTATGGAGACTAAGAAAAGTTTCTTTTTTTAAAAAAAGCTGATTAGATTTCAAGTTTGATAGTATCCTCTAAACTAACCCTCAATACACTATTATAGACAGGTAACGTAGCTGTGCTCAGTCAGCAACAGCAGCACTCCTCGGCATCCAGATATATATGCTGAGGAGTACATATAAGCCACAGGTGTGCCATACACTTACGGTAAAATCCTGCAGTAGCAGAGGACTGGATTGGATGTCTAACAGGTCTTCGCCACTACTAAATTTTATGAATTTATGTCCTGGGAGTGCATGGAGGAGTAAGTAGGAGATGGAGCACAGTAAATGAAATAAGCTATTCAGAGAACCAAGTGCTATGTCTCTTGATTGGCTTTTCCCCAAGGTGAGACAAATTGCTGGAACCAAAAGAAATTTTGCATGCCCAATGCTGATCTGATCTTCCTCAAGAGTAGCAGAATCATCCTACACAATTTTATGAATTCTAGCCTACACATTCCACATGTATATGTAGTTGCACAGAAATCAGCACTTTTTCCTCTTTGTTTTTTCAACAAAAGCATGAATAATACATCTAATTATCCCATTGCATATGGTGCCTAAGCCTTTCGAATCACTGCAATTGGCCAAAATTCCTGGATTTTGCTTTTCCTTCCATGCTGAGGCAATGAGTTTTTTCTTGCAACTGGAATTACCATTCCTACACTATTATTTTTCCTACCTTCTCCAGTGTCGGCAGCCACTTTCTGAATAATCTTTGCCCTGATTTTTTCTGGTAATAGTATGAGTCAATGACTTACCAATATTTGCCATCCTGGTGAGGTTAAAATTACAGGCACGACCTTATTTGAAGGAAGACCCTTCCGCCCCTCACACACACATAAGGAGGACAATAAAGGGTCTTACCAATGGTCCATCTAACCCAGTAACCGGCAGTGGCCACTGCCAGGTGATTAAGAGGGAATGAACAGAACAAGTAATCATCAAATGATCCATCCACTGTCATCCATTCCCAGCTTCTGGCAAACAGAGGCTAGGCACACTTCAGAGCATGGTTTTGCATCCCTGCCCATCATGGCTAATAGTCATTGATGGACCTATCCTCCAAGAATTTATCTAATTCTTTTTTGAATGCTGTTATGGCCCTGGCCTTCACAACATCCTCTGGCAAAGCGTTCCACATGTTGACTGTATGTTGTAAGAAGAAATACTTCCTTTTGTTTGTTTTAAACCTGATACCTATTAATTCCATTTGGTGACCCATAGTTTTTGTGTTATGATGAGGAGTAAACAACACTTCCTTATTTACTTTCTCCACACCAGTCATGATTTTATATACCTCTTTCATATCCCCCTTTCGTTACTACACAAAGGTAATAACAAAACAAATACCAGGTGTCTTAATAAATAGATCTAATATATAGTTTGCCACCCAACAACTGCCAGTTGGCAGAAAAGAACAGCAACTGTGAAAGCAGGAGTGCAGTTTTTTTCTATGAGATAGGAAGTAAGATAGAGTTGCTCTGACTCAGTCATCCAACAAGCAATGAAAGTGCACATAATGCGTGTTCTTATCAACATAAGAAATCTCTAACTTGATAGCAACACTGCAATATACGAGTTTGATGCAGAAATTACTAAATGAGGTTCTTTGGCCTGTCAGAATAGATCAGTGGTTCATAACCAGAGGTACAGATACTGCTGGGGGTACGCAAAGGTCTTCCAGGAGGTACATCAACTCATCTAGGTATTTGCCTAGTCTTACAACAGCCTACATAAAAAGCAATAGCAAAGTCAGTAGAAACTAAAATTTCATACAATGATTTGTTTATACTGCTTTATATACTATACGCTGAAATGTAAGTAAAATATTTATATTCCAGTTGATTTATTTTAAAATTATACGGTAAAAATGAGAAAGTAAGCAATTTTGCAGTAACAATTTACTGTGATACTTCCGTATTTTTATGTCTGATTTTGTAAGCAAGTAGTTTTTAAATGAGGTGAAACTTGGGGAGATGCAAGGCAAATCAGATTTCTGAATGGGCTACAATAGTCTGGAAAGGTTGAAAGCCACTGAAATAGATTATCATAAAATCTGGCCTTAGAAATCTACAAATCTATATTGCATTGTACACTAATTGTATATATACTACAACAGGATAAGGGTACCATTACAGGAAAGGGTTGTTTATTTCCCTATAGGCACCACCTTCATACATTTTCTTTGATTTGCATGTAAGAAAAAATATCGCCCAAGGTCCGTCAATTTCTTTAATACTCTGTAAAATTATTTTTACCACACTAGTCTCTATAGCTAAGCCTAGGACCCTCAAGTCTTTTTGGCTATGCATGTGCCCAGTATGTCCTTAGTCATTTTCATGGTCCTCCAGGAGAGGAATCGCAACCCTTTTCACCTGTGACTCTGCACAGACCATTACCACCTTTCCTGACTCAGCCTCTTCTGAAAATACAGTTTGACTTCCTTTTCTACAAGACAGTTTGTAATGGTTAACCTCAACTTTGCAATCTCTAAATGCAATAAAAGAAGAGTATACTGGCAGAGTACCAAATATAGAAAAATCAAAAACTGAAAGACGTTTGTAAATGTCTGGATGCACAATACAAAAAGCTTCACAAGGCATGTATTAAACTTTTGTATTGAATGTTACGGAAATATGATCTACAGTGTGGCTTAATTATACCTACATATGTCTCTCACTTTCTGAGTAAAACAGGATGTCAGGGATTCTTTCAGCCTGTGACCTAAAAGGTTTGTGTGTTGTCCCAGGTAACCTTTTTCCCTTCCTTTTGTGTCAAGGAATACCTTTTGGATGTCAGCCTTTTAACCTTGGATATGGTGATTAAGCGCTTTTCAGTTCCTTATACACTTATGAGGTGATGTCATTGATTTGATTTGATTTGATACAAATACTAAAATTAATTTCTCTTTGTTACTAGAGATAGTTGAAACTCGGAATTTCCATTTCTAGGGAAATATTAACATTGCAGAACTTATTTTCATTCTGAACTGGAACAAAAATAAATTTTCTAGATTTCCCACAAAATGGAAATTTTGAAAGAAATTCTCATTTTCATTTGAAAACAAACATTTTTGTTTCAAATTTTATTTTATTTTTCATTTTTATATTTATTATTTTTCATTATTTCATGACATCAGCAAGACATATGAGAAGTCACACAGTGACATAATAATTGAAAGATTATTTTTTGGTTTTAATTTATTTTACTTTTAAAATGGTTAGGTGCATCAGGGATCAGCACTGAGTCCTTTTCTGTTGATCCCCATGCTGGAGACCCTCACATGGAACATACCGAAGGATGCACCTTGCTGCATGTTGTTTGCAGATGATATTCTTTGCGGAGTGGAGAAAGACAGTCTAGAAGAGGATCCTTATAAATGGAGAGATGTGCTGGAGAAACATGGGCTCAAAATAAACAGAGGACAAACAAAGAATATGGCATTTAATATCAATAATGTGAATACTGAACAATTATCCTTGAAACCAGATGGGAGAATAACACTGAAAATGCAAAGTTTCAAGTATCTGGGTTCCAGGATCTGGGAAAAAAGAGGAGAAAATTAGAGCTAGGATAATAAATGCCTGACTCAAATGGAGAAAAATAAATTGTGTACTGTGTGACAGGAAGATACGAGTAAAATTAAAATGGAAAATCTGTACAAAATGGTGGTCAGACCAGGTTTAATGTATGGAATGGAGTATTGGAAAACCAAAAAAGAAATATGAGCAAATGATTTGTTCCACAGAAAGGAAAATGTTGACATGGATGAGTGGTGTAAGCACGAAACACCATTGTGAAGAATGTGTATACAGAAATATGCTCAAAGTAACACCCATAAATGAAAAAATGAGGGGGTGCAAGCTCAGATGCTTTGATCATGTAACATGCAGTCCTATCAATTGTGGGTAAGAGAGTCCAACAGATCAAGACTGAAGGAAAAAAAGAAGCTGAAGAAGAGGGATGTCATAAAGAAATACAAGTTACCATGTGGTATGATAGAGGATATAGCATTGAACAAACCACTTTGAAAAGAGAGGACTTGTAGGGTTTTAACACAAGGAGGAAGAGAAGGAAGAAGAAGAAGAAAACCAGATAATTCCGGCAAGTGACCCACACCCACCTACTGCAGAGGAAGGTGAAAAACTGCCAAAATCACTGCCAGTCTGATCTGGGGAAATTTCCTCCTCACCCCACATATCAGTTAGACTGAGCACATGCGCAAGAACCAAGCAGCCATATACCGGTTAGAAAAAATGTTCAGTGCCACCTCAGAGCACTCCCCCATGCCTTCTAGTGTTCTATCTCCAGCTGTTTGATACTTTGATCTAGAAAATAAGGTAAGCACTCAGTGTAATAATGAGAAAAGGAGCTGTTTTCAATATTAGGAAAAATTCCAATTCGAATTGGTATTTATTAGCTCTTTAAAAACATTGGTTTTCATTTTTCCCCTGTGGAAAATTTCATCAAAAGATATATGACATGTGAAAAAATTCTGTAGTGAAATGGTATTTTTGACTCAAATAATAGTAGTCCATTTTGTAATCTAATTATTATGTACATAACTTCTATAATTTATTTTACAAAGTTTATACATCAGTTACAATTACAGGCTTATTTTTATTTAAAGGCATTCTCAATTAGAATAGGAGATTGATGTTCCAGCCAGTGGCCTGTATCAAGATATTTCTAAACGGCCAACACACCCTCTGAAGAACTTTTATTTTGTGCCAGTATGGAAAAGAGGAAGTTGAGAGGGAGAAGAGACAACGATCCTAAGATCTAGTAAGCACACAAAATTGGAGCAGTTTATCTAAAGGTATGATTTCAAACCCATTTAGTTAAATGAATACAAAATCCACTGTGGACACTATCTGAATTTTAATTTGATTTCAAGCAGGACTACATCACTGAGCACAAATGTTCTCACCCTCAGCAAAGTTGACACCCCCTACATTCACACAGAGGAGGTACAGCACAGAACTCCGGACTGCAGTTCTATTCATACCCTCATACTCTGAACCGCAGCGCAATGTAGACGTACCTAATACTTATCCAAATACCCATTTGATCTCTCACTTCCCATTTTCCTCATTGGGTAAGCCATGGCCTTTTTAAGGGTGATCCCCTTTGGTCAACTTGACATAATTTAAAATACCATCAAGGCAGGAAGAATACATGGGTTTAGCCACATCCTCCAAAGTCCAAGAAATTAAGGATCTATTTTTTGGATATTATAGAATTATATTTCAGAGAGTAAGCTGTATACCACTTTCAGTCATTTTTACCATTTCCATTGAACCCCTTCATTTTGTCAAACTACTTTGGGCCTCAAAATTCTACAGTTACATTCTTTGTGAGTCCCCCTCCCCAACACATGCACACAAAAGTTCTGATGACAGTATAGTAATTACAAGCTCAGTTTTTGTGTAATTGTATCCTCATTACCTAAACCTCAACGATTAAAATCTAGCCTTATAATATACATCACAAAATCATAGAAATGTAAGGCTGGAAGGGACCTCAAGAAGGCATCAAGGCCAACCTCCTATGCCAAGGCAGAATCAAGTAAATCTAGACCATTCTTGAAAGATTTTGTCCAATCTATTCTTAAAACTTGTGATCATAGGATTTCACCACGTGCCTTGAAAGCCTCCTCCAGAGTTTAGCTACTCATAGTTAGAAAGTTTTTTCTAAGATCTAACCTCAGTCTTCCTTTATGCAGATTAAGTCTATTACTTCTTGTCCTACCTTTAGTGGACATGGAGAACAACTGATCCCAGTCCTCTCTTTAGCAGTCCTTAACATATTTGAAGACTGTTAACAGGTACCCACTCAATCTTTTTTTCTCAACACTAAACATGGCCAGTTTTTTTAACCTTTCCTCATAGGTCATGTTTTCTAAACCTTTTACAATTGTGGTTGCTCTCCTCTGGACACCCTCCAATTTGTCCATACCTTTCGTAAGGTGTGGCACTCAAAGCTGGATATACTACTCCAGCTGAGGCTTCATCAATGCTGAATAGAGCAGGATAATTGTATCCCATGTTTTACATATGGCACTCCTGTTAATGCAGCCCAGGATATTAGCCTTTTTTGCAACTGCATCACATTGCTGGCTCAATTTAAATTCGTGCTGCATTATAATCCTCAGATATTTTTTCGGCAGTGCTACCACCTATTCAGTTATTCCTCATTTTATAGTTGTGCATTTCTTGTTGAATTCATACCAATTCTCCAATTTGTCAAAGTCTTTTTGAATTCTAATCCTATCCTCCAAAGGGCTTGTAACATCTTCCACTGATGTAATCTGCATTCTCTCCACATCATTATTGAAGTCCTTAATGAAAATATTGACTAATAACTGGATCTAGGATTGGCTTGTACTGTGAATGGTTCACAGCCATCTGTGAATATAGTCTTGAAACCAACTGTACATGCACCTTACAGCATCTATACCACATTTCCTTAGTTTGCTTATGAGAATGTCATGTGGAACAGTGTCAAAAGCCCTACTAAAATCAAGATACTGCATGTCTGCTGCTTCCCTCCTACACGCTAGGCCAGTAACCTTGTCAAAAAAGGAAATAGGTTGGTCTGGCATTATTTGTTCTCAAGAAAGCCATACTGGTTATTCCCTATAACCTTATTATCCTCTAGGTGCTTACAAATAGATTGTTTAATAATTTGATCCAGTATCTTTCCAGGTATCAAAGTTAAACTGACTGGTCTATATTTCCCTCAATCCTCTTTGTTCCCTGTTTTAAAAATAAATTCTGTGTTTGCCCTTCTCCATCCTCTGGGACCTTACCTATCCTATCCATGAGTTATCAAAGATAATTGTTAATTGTTTCGCTAGGTCCTTGCGTACTCTAGGATGAATTTCATCAGGCCCTACTAACTTGAATACATATAACTTATTTAAATATTCTTTAACTTATCTTTTCCTATTTTGACTTGAACTCCTATCCCTTTGTTAATGTTACTTGTGCTGAATATCTGATAACGCAACGTGTTTAGTGAAGATTAATGCCTATTTTGCTTCAAACACCTCTGCTTCCTTGATTTCATCAGTTATTTGCTCTTCTTCCCCACTAAGCAGAGTACCTACACTTTCCTTTTCCTTTCTCTTGCTTATAATGTATTTAAATGACCTCTTTTTATGCTCTTTTATGTCCCTTTCCAGGTGTAACTCATTTTGTGCCTTAGACTTTCTGATTTTGTCCCTACATGCTTCAACCATTCTTTTGTTCTCTTCCTTAGTAATTTGTCTATGTCTCCACTTTCTGTGGGATACATTTTTGATTTTCAGGTCATTAAAGAGTTCCTGGTGCAGCTGTATTGGCCTCTTACCATTCTTCCTATGTTTCCTTCTCATAGGGAGAATTTGCAATTATGCCTTTAATACTGAGAAACTGCGTGCTCTCCTGAATTCCTTTTTCCCATTGATTTTCTTCCCATTGGACCTTACCTACCATTTCTCTGAGTTGGTTAAAATCTACTTTTCTTAAGTCCATTGTCCTTCCTTTGCTGCTCTCACTCCTTCTTTTCCTTAGAATCATGAAGTTCATCATTTCATGATCACTTTCACCCTAATTGCTTTCCACCTTCAGATTTGCTACCAATTCCTCCCAGTTGGACAGAATCAAGTCTAAAATGGTTGTCCCCCACTTACTTCCTTCAATTTCTGAAACAAAAAGTTCTCTCCAATGCATTCCAAGACCTTACACATTGGGTGTAATTTATTAATTAGAATGTTTGAGTATCAAAAAATTTTTTAAAAGAAGCCAAACCCACACAAAAATTTCAGAATGTAGTTCTTTGTTAAGTGAGTTTGTTATCCAGGAAACTCTAATAGGAATAAATTGATTGGCTGTGTTGACAGACTGTCAGTAAGGTGGGAAGAGTTTTGAGTGGTAGATGTAGGAGTATGATGCACAAAAAGTACATGCTTGACAACTGACTTAAAAAAAAATCTCTAAGATAAAGTGAAAACTATGAGCACATCTGATAAGATATACTTTCAAAAGTTTGTTAAACTCTAAATTGGATTATAGTGAGTTATTCATTTTCATAGACTCATAGAATATTAGAGTTAGAATGGACCTCAGGAGGTCATCTAGTCCAACCCCCTGCTCAAAGCAGGACTAACCCCAGCAAAATCATCCCGGCGAGGGTTTTGTCAAGCCGCAGCTTAAAAACCTCAAAAGATGGACATGCCACCACCTCTCTAGGTAACCCATTCCAATGCTTCACCACCCTCCTAGCTGTGGTATAGCAAGGGCAGAGGACACTGGGAAAGTTCTAGAGGGGCGCTATGTAAGTGCTAGAATGATCCGGGCTTTATTCCCTATAGACTAGCCAGAGTCACTAGAAGGTAATTAGTGTCAGCTGACACTAATTGATTGACATTAATCAATTAAGGCCCCACCCAGGTGCCTGATAAAAACCTTCTACTCCTGAGAGGCAGGATGGGAGTTGAAGGAGTAGGTGTGTGGTGAGCAGAGGAGTTTGTGGAGAAGAACAGAACAGATTACGGTGGTGTGTGGAAGAGAGGTGGAGTCCTGAGGAAGGTACTGGGCTCAAGAAGGCAGAAAGACAGAGGGGGGAAAGTAGGCCAGGGGAAAAGCCTGCAGCTGCAAGTAAAGTGCCAGCAGCACATAGCTGCTACTCAGAGGGCCCCTGGGCTGGGACCCGGAGGAGTGGGTGGGCCTGGGTCCTTACCCCCCTCCCTGGGAAGATGGGGGAACTGGCGACACCCTGGCCCACTAAGAGAGGCAAAAGTGCGAGACCCACTAGGGAGAAGCCGGCCGTTTGCCACACATGGTGTTAAAGTGTGATCTATTGCACAGTGGGCATAAACCAGGGCAATTTTAGCCCACCCCACTCCCAAGATGAAGGACGTGTTAAAGGCCTTGATACAAGCCACGGCTGCCCAGCAGGAAGCTACCCGGGTCCAGGCTGCTGCCCAGCAAGAGGCTGCACAATTGCAGCAAGAGACCAATCATCTGCTGATAAGCCAAGCTGCCCAGGACCGGCCCCTCCTTCAGGAGTTGGTAGGCCAATTGAAAGCCTTGATAGAACAAGGTTGCAGCCAAGACAAGGCGCAGACCATCTGGGCCAGCAACTGCCTGCAGAAGATGACGCCAGATGATGATGATATAGAAGCATACCTCCTAGCCTTTAAAAGAACAGCCATGCAGGAAGCCTGGCCCCAAGATCAGTGGGCCAGCATCCTCGCCTCTTTCCTAAGAGGAGAGGCCCAAAAGGCCTATTATGATATGGCAGTGGAATCTGCTGAAGACTACCCCCAGCTGAAGGCTGAAATCCTGGCCAGGTCTGGAGTGAGGGTAGCAGTACGAGCCCAGAGATTCCATGAATGGCAATACAGTAAGGATAAAACACCACCGTCACAGTTGTTTGACCTAATCCACCTGACCAGGAAGTGGCTACGCCCTAAGGTCCTCAGCAGAGAGAAGATGTTGGAGCTCCTGGTGATGGACCGATACACAAGAGGGCTACCTTCAGATCTCCGAGCCTGGGTTGGCCAGAACGACCCCTCTACCTACGACGAGCTGGTCGCCCTGGTCGAGAGACAGCTGGCAGCCCATAACCTGTCCCTAACCCCCCAGGAGAAGAAAGGGCAGGGCCAAAAGCAGGCCCCCAGCCCCAGGTCCTGCACTTCTGGGAGACCCAAGAGTACGGGAACTGAGCACCGAGTAGCTAAGGAACAGCACGAGGACTGGAAGGGACCTGGGAACTCAGGGGGTGTGGGCTGGGGGACCCGATCAAGCAGGCCAAGGCAGAGGGAAGCAGCTAGCCTAAAGTACCGGTGTTATGAATGTGGGGAATTGGGTCACATAGCAGCCCAGTGCCCCAACCGGGAGGAGCTCAGGCAGTGCAACCTGGGAGGTCACAGGGGTGCTGTGGTCTCCTCGGTTTGGTAGGGGTTGTAACAGCCCCCCATGTATATACAAGGCCAGTAAAAATGAACGACATCAACACGATGGCCCTAGTAGATTCGGGGAGTGCAGTGATGCTGGTCTTGATTGGTAGGGATTTTCCAGGGTCGAGAACCTACTCCCACCCATGGAGCTCAGGCTGGGCAGCAAACCCCAGGTGAAGACCGAGGCACAGGCAAACAGCCCTTCCCCTGTTTTTGCCGAATTCGCCCAAGAACTGTTCTCAGCCCCCAGAAGACCCCAGAAATCCCGGTGGGAAAGGAAGGCAGATAAAAGGCTAGGCACTCAGATACTAGCTGGGAACCAGAAAGCTGCCCTGGTTGGTAGGCGAACCCGTTTAGGAGGTCAGGAGACCCCTCAAACTAGTGAAAACCCGGGGGCAGTACCCAGCACTAATAGGAATGACCCTGGAGATGAAAATGAGGTTGGGCCCCTAGAGGAGGCCAGCTAGGTCCCCTAAGGGGAAATTTTGGGCAGACCAGGCCATGGACCCGGTATACACAAACATGAGAAAGGAGGTAGCAGAAATTGATGGCGTTCCCGTGGAGGGAGACTAAGGGTCCATGGCCCTACTACATCCTACTACTGTACCATGTGACCCCGATACGGGGGGAGTAAGTAGAGCAACTCTTGGTGCCACGGAAGCACATAAAGGCAGTTTTAGAACTGGCCCATAGTCATTTATTTGGGGGACACCTAGGAGCAGATAAGACCCTGGACTGAATTCTGAGAAGGTGCTACTGGTCAGGAATACGGGCGGAGGTCCAGCAATACTGCCTCTCCTGCCCGGAGTGCCAATTGCACAGCCCCAGGCCTCACTTGCGAGCCCCATTCTTGCCCCTGACCATTATTGAAGTACCCTTTGAAAGGATCGCCATGGATCTGGTAGGGCCATTAGAACAATCAGCACGTGGCCATCAAAGTATGCTTGTCATTGTGGAGTATGCCACCCGGTACCCCGAAGCCATTCCCCTAAGAAACTCTACATCCAAGGCAATTGTGAAGGAACTGCTCCAGGTCTTTGCAAGAGTTGGCATCCCTAAGGAAATCCTGACAGACCAAGGGACCCCCTTTATGTCCAAACTGGTGAAGGATCTATGTACCTTGCTCTGCATCCAAGCCCTGCGGACCTCAGTGTATCATCTGCAAACCGATGGCCTGGTTGAGAGGTTTGATCGTACCCTCAAGAGTATGATACAGAAGGTAGTGGCGCAGGACGGAAAGGATTGGAACGCCTTAGTACCATATTTGATGTTCACAATACAGGAGGTCCCCCAGGCGTCCACTGGATTCTCCCCCTTTGAGATATACCGCCATCCCCGGGGTATTTTAGATATCGCTAAAGAGGACTGGGAGGAACAGCTCAATTCAGGGAGAAACGTTATTGAGCATGCGGCCCAGATGCGAGAACAGATAGCCCGGGCGACCCCCATAGTGCGAGAACACCTGGAGAAAGCCCAGGAGGCCCAGCGGACCTACTACAACCAACAGGCAAAGGCACGGAGTTTTCAGCCAGGAGAGCGGGTAATGGTACTAGTGCCAACAACAGAAAGCAAGCTACTGGCCAGTTGGCAAGGCCCATACGAGGTTGTGGAAGCTGTCGGAGAAGTAAACTACTAGGTGAGGCAACCAGACCGCCGAAAACCGGTGCAACTATATCAAGTGAACCTGTTGAACCCCTGGCGAGACCGAGAAGTGTACCTGATCACCCGAGAAGCTCCCCCCCAGTCAGACGTCCCACAAGGAGAGGTGAGAATATCCCCCGAGTTGACCCCAGAGCAAAGGACAGAAGTAGTTGACATGATCCAGCGAAACCAGGACGTGTTCTCGAAGCAGCCCGGTCATACGACGGTGGTCCAGCACCACATCACCACCAACCCTGGAGCACGCGTGGCAATAAAACCATATAGGATATCAGAGGCCAAAAGGGAAGAGATTAGAACAGAAGTAAGGAGGATGCTGGAACTCGGAGTTATTGAGGAGTCCCACAGCCAGTGGTCCAGCCCGATCATCCTAGTTCCCAAGCCCAACGGCACCCTCAGGTTCTGTAACGATTTCAGAAAGCTGAATGAAATATCTAAATTTGATGCCTACCCGATCCCACGTATCAATGAGCTAGTGGACCAGTTGGGCAAAGCCCGATATCTGACCACCTTGGACCTGACCAAGGGTTATTGGCAAATCCCCCTAGCCAAGGATAAGACCGCCTTCTCCACACCTGATGGTCTCTTTCAGTACACTGAACTTCCCTTCGGACTCCATGGGGCCCCCGCAACATTCCAACGACTGATGGACAAATTATTGAGACCCCACGCCAAGCATGCTGCCGCCTATCTGAATGATGTGGTCATCCATAGCCCCGATTGGGAAACGTACCTGGGGCAAGTAGAGGAGGTACTTGACACCCTCCGGAAAGCTGACCTCACTACAAACCCTTTGAAATGTGCAACAGGGCTGGCCGAGGCCAAATACCTGGGCTATGTGGTAGGGAGAAGTCTAGTAAAGCCCCAGTGGAACAAGGTAGGGGTCATCCGGGCCTGGCCCCGACCAGTCCGCAAGAAACAGGTCAGGGCATTCTTAGGGATCGTGGGCTATTATAGGAGATTCATCCCCCAATTTGCCACTAGAGCAGGGCCCTTGACCAACTTGATAAAGGCTCGAGGCCCAGATATGGTAAAGTGGACTGAGGCAGCTGAGAAAGCATTCATGGATCTAAGGACAGCTCTTTGTAGCCACCCAGGACTTATAGCCCTGGATTTTGAAAAAAAGTTCATCCTCCAAACAGATGCCCCAGAGACAGGGCTAGGCGCTGTCCTGGCACAGATAATAGATGGCAAGGAGCACCCCATCCTGTATCTCAGCAGGAAACTCCTCCCCAGAGAGCAGAAGTACACAGTTGTCGAGAGAGTGCCTGGCAGTTAAATGGACTATGGAAACGCTTCGATATTATTTACTTGGAAGGAGGCTTACCCTGGTGACAGACCACGCCCCGCTCCAATGGATGCACACTAACAAAGAGAAGAATGCCAGAGTGGCCCGATGGTTCCTCTCCCTACCGCCTTTTCACTTTCGGGTGCAGCACAGAGCCGGAAGCCAACATGGCAATGCTGATGCCCTTTCGCGCCAGCACTGCCTCTCATCCCAAGTAGCCCAACCCTGTGGTTTTGAGCGAGGGGGGGATGTGTGGTATAGCAAGGGCAGAGGGCACTGGGAAAGTTCTAGAAGGGCGCTATGTAAGTGCTAGAATGCTCCATGTTTTATTCCCTGTAGACTAGGCAGAGGGTAATTAGGGTCAGCTGACACCAATTAAGGCCCCACCCAGGTGCCTGATAAAAACCCTCTACTCTTGAGAGGCAGGGTGGGAGAAGAAGGAGTAGGTGTGTGGTGAGCAGAGGAGTTTGTGGAGAAGAACAGTACGGAGTACAGCGGTATGTGGGAGAGAGGTGGAGTCCTGAGGAAGGTACTGGGCTCAAGAAGGCAGAAAGACAGAGGGGGAAAAGTAGGCCAGGGGAAAAGCCTGCAGCTGCAAGTAAGGTGCCAGCAGCACATAGCTGCTACTCAGAGGGCTCTGGGCTGGGACCCAGAGGAGCGGGCAGGCCCGGGGTCCCTACCCCCCTCCCTGGGAAGATGGGGAAATTGGCGACACCCTGGCCCACTAAGAGAGGCAAAAGTGCGAGACGGTTTGCTGGCGGTTTGCCACATAGCGAAAAACGTTTTCCTAATGTCCAACCTAGACCTCCCCCACTGCAACTTGAGACTATTGCTCCTTGTTCTGTTATCTGCCACCACTGAGAACAACCTAGCTCCATCCTCCCTGGAACCCCCTTTCAGGTAGTTAAAGGCTGCTATCAAATCCCTCCCTCATTCTTCTCTTCTGTAGACTAAACAAACTTCGTTCCCTCAGCCTCTCCTTGTAAGTCTTGTGTCCAGCCCTCTAATCATTTTTGTTGCCCTCCGCTGGACTCTCCAACTTTTCACGTCCTTTTTGTAGTTGGGGCCCAAAACTAGACACAATACTCCAAATGCGGCTTCATCAATACTGAATAGAGGGGAATAATTACTTCCTGCGATCTGCTGTCAACGCTCTCACTAATGCAGCCCAATATGCCATTAGCCTTCTTGGCAACCAGGGCACACTGCTGACTCATATCCAGCTTCTTATCCACTGTAACCCCCAGGTCCTTTTCACATGGTATCTAAACTAAGATTACTGTTAGAGAGATTATTTTAATTAAATTATTTAAGTGCAATGATTGCTATAAATGCATTTTAATTGCTATACAACCTTCTACCTCATATCAGTATACCCAAGAAAGAAAAATTTACTCAGCACATTCATTTTACCAAGTAAAATTATGAGAATATTTAAAGCCCTAGGAATCAGCAGAATATTCAAAGTCTATTAGTCTAGACAGTCAGGGATGCAACCCCATGTTTAGGATGCACTTAAATCTCCAATTGTCAGAAACTGGGACTGGATGACAGGGGATGGATTACTTGATAAATTGATCTGTTCTGTTCATTATCTCTGTAGCATCTGGCAGTGGCCAATGTCAGACAGGATACTGGGCTAGATGAACCATTGATCTGACCATTCTTATGTTCTAAATAAAAATTATCAACTGTATCAAAGTTGTTCCATGTCTGATAAAGATTTTTTGTTTCTCCGGTTGGCAGAACTCTGGCAAAAATAGCCTTTCAATTTGGAAGGAAAGGAAAGCTATTGAGAACTGATCTACAATTAAAGGAGGTGGCAGGAGTAGGTTCGAAAGAACGTAGTCCTGGTTCCATTCATCTCAGAAGCAATGTGCAAGCCCTCCAACATAACTCCTCCTCAGCACTTTCAGTAGCAATGACATATTATGCTCTTTATGGCATATTTCTAGCTGATGAAGCCACACAGCTTGAAGGCCCAATTGGTGTGTCATCCAGAAAGATATTAACAAATTGATGTGAATTTAGAAAACAGCATTAAATCTGACCAAATGATTAGAGGGACTGATTTCGGAGGAAAGATTAAATGAGCCCTGTATCTATAGCTTGGCTAAGTGACAAGTAAGAGGAAAACAAGATGAAATCAGCAAACATCTGAACAATGAAAACTTGTTAGAAGAAAAAGGATGATTTTGAAAAGACAAAAGGGTTTAATTAAGAGCAATCAGATAAAATTAAGAAGTAGAAAATTAAGACTGAATACCAGGAAATCTTCCTGAGACTGAGATATTTTAGAGAGTGAACTAATGTTCAAGGCAAATGGTGAAATCCCTGTTGTCTGGCAGAGTTAGATTTACACTAGACAAAAACAGAGAATTGACAACAAAGGAACATTCCATCTCCAACTTCTATAACTCTATAAACAGAGTCTGAAATATTTTTATTCAAAATGGTGAATTACAAATAACTGCAATATGTAAGTGTATCTATCAACTACAATATAACCTGTAGTAAAGACCAATTTTCAAAAGGGGCTAAAATCACCTTACATCAACCCCTAAAGATATTCAACAATGTTTAATTACTACTGTTAAAGCAATCAGATCTACCAGTGATTACTCAGAATCACCCTCTCCTAAAAGAGGAAGTAGATTTGTTTTGGAATTCAAGACCCATAATACACGACCTTTATAAATGCACAAGTTGTGCAAAGGAGATTCTTCTATTTGTATAGTTCTATGTACTCCTTTAAATTTTTATAACACTAATTCACTGGGCAGCAGTTAAATAATGTTTTTTTTTTTTACTGCATCAAGAGTAACTAGCTGAAAGATCAGGGGTTTTCTTTTTGGTTGCAGTTTATCCACAGAGGACATTAAGGATCTGATTTTCAAAATGGCAGATTTTCTTTTATGGACATAATGAATATGCAACATAATTTGTGTCTGCATTCTTCGGTGCCAACAACTGAACTACAGAAACATATCTGAACTTGACATTTCTAGCATACCCTGAGGGACAGCAGTTACACCGACCTAACCCGCCACGTAGACAGCACTGTGTTGACAGGACTTCTCCTGTTGACATAGCTACTGCCTCTCAGGGAGGTGGAGCACCTGCATCAACGAGAGTGTAGGTAGCATTTTTATTAAGCACTATATTGGTGCAGCTGTGCCACTGCAGTACTGTAAGTATAGACAAGCCCCAAGAATAAATGGCTCTTTCAGATCAAGTGGAAATAAGGAAACAGGTCGTCACCAGACTAATGTGTAGTGCTGACTAAAGTTCTAAGAGTTTCCTGCCTTTAAAAATAATATTCAACTTTTAAAAGAAATAAGCAGCTGTCAAACACCAGGGGCTGCAGCTACCATGACTCTCATCACAAAATGCAAAGGAAAGAATGAGGAGTCACAGGAAAAGGTGGAATACTATGGAGAATTTTAAAATCTTTGACAATCTGTGATTTGGCGCTACTTCTGCTTGTCCATCCATGAGAGAGGCTGTAACCTAACAGTTTTTTATTCAAGGCACATTCCTGCTTCCATTAAAATCAATGAGAATGTTACCACTGATTTTAAAATTAGGATCAGCCAAGTTGAGGATCCTCATGGTGAAGTGCATGCTGGAATTGTTAACGACAAAGAGGTCCAATGATTGCTACTGTAATCTAGGGGTACTATAATGTTAACAGACTTAAAGTTAGTTATCAATAGAATCAATAAGATTCTCAGAGGTGACAAATTGTGCCTTCTTGCAGATGTCAGTATAATTACAGACACATCTAAGCTCCCTACAAAACTCATATTAAAAGATGCAAACCAGCTGGGTCATTCAGCTCCACTGAGAAGCTGTCAAACTGTCAGGAGCCTGCCGACATCTATTATCTGCTTTTGTTACTGAGGCTGCCCAATGTGCTCGAGTGTAATAATGAATAATGTAGAACATTTAGCTAGAATAGTCAGTATTAGAGTGTACCAGTGAATGTGTATTATATGGCAGTGGATTTTGATAACTTTTTTGTAATCTCTATTTTACATTTAATTAGGGAGTTATTGTGTCAGTTTTATCCTAACATCTAGAAAAATAGACTTAAAACTAGCACATCTGTTCTGCTGCGGAAAAAAACAGACCAATTTAAAACACATTTGGATATATCTTTTTAGCAATGAAACTCCTTTCACTTAGATGGCACTTGAATTTACTCCATTTTTTAATACCTTTTTATTTTTGCATTTACCTTTTGCAGCATATTTTTAACAATGTATGTGATTTTAAAATAGTCCCTATAGACATCTGGAGGATCTGTAAATATGAAATCTTAGCCTCTTTAGTGCCTTCAGATATGAAATCTCTTCCAAAAATAAATAAATAAATAAAGTATGTATATATGTATGTATACATTAACTGAACTTACTTTCACATTTATTTGTGGTCATATAACTCAAGGAGGACTATCACTTGATATAAATGTCTATTTTGTACATATACAATATTTTCCACCTACTGTATCAATCCAGGATTAATTCCTGCCACAAGAAGGAGACAGAAAAAGCTAAATAGAACAGCTTGATGCCTTTTCAGCTGTTGCCAGTACATAGCAACCACATGATCTCAAAAACTAGAAGACTGGAAACTACTCTACTTACCACAGACTTGTTTCAGAAAAGCATCTCTATTCAGGGAGGCACTTAAGCATATGCTTAGCTAATGGGACATAAGTACAAGCTTAAGTGCATTCATGAATTGGGGCCACAGTATTACCACCCAAGGAATACCACATTCTTGGCAATAATTCCCATATTGGTACAGTAGAGTTGTCAGAAGTCAAAACTGAAGCTAAGAAAGATAATTTCCTTTTTTTGCAATATTTTCTAAACTAATGCAGGTATTATAAAGTAATCATTTAAATGATCAAAGTATTTTTCTCATTGAAAGAATAATTATAGGCAGCACAGTAGTGATGTATGTAATAAAGAATGCCAAACATTCAAACCCTGTTTTCAGTTGCTTATAGCTTTGCCATACATTAATAATTTGTGCTATTTTTTTCCATGCAGGATGCCTGCATCAAGCTGAAGTTTTTTAGTAATGTCTCCACAAAAAATGATTCAGTCATTTTAAAAAACTTCAAGCCATACAGAGCTCTTCTTCAGGTCTGGGAAAGGTGATCCGAGCATCACAATAAAATGCAAGATGGAACAGATTGTTTAGTATAAATAATTATCACATATTCTAAGATATGCAAGGTAGACCTCTGCAGTCATAGGACAAAAAGAGGGGGTGAGTGGGTTACAGATTATATTGTAATAAACAATGAATCCAGTTGTCTCTGTTGAGTCCATGATTTTTTGTGTGTTGCAGAGATCTGAATTTTGGCTCCCAGCTCGTCTTTTCAAAGTGTCATGCAGGTTTCCTTTGAGGATGAGGACAACTGAAAGGTCAGATATAGAGTGACCACTTTGTGAAAACTATTCACCCACATGTGATAGGGTGTTTTTCTCTTTTATCATTTTCGTGTATGCATTCATTTGAGAGTGTAGTGATTTCCCAGATGTGAACAAAAGCTCTATGTGGCTTGAAAGCTTGTCTCTCTTACCAATAGAACTTGCTCCAATAAAAAATATTACCTTTCCCAACTTGTCACTCTAATATCCTGGGACTGACACAGCTACAACTATACTGCATATTTAAACTTAGGCATATGCTTGAGTTCTTTGCAGAATCATGGCCTATGAGATAATTGGAGGAATCCGTCTATACAACTTATGAATTCTGTTTGAAATTTTGAAGTTGTGACTCTGAACAAATGCTGTATCATGGAATGCCTGTAGCTCTGTTTCCAGCATTGTTGACAAGCTTGACGCGTGTCTCTCCCAGTCTTGGGAGTATAGTTGATATTACGAACTATCAGCACCAGAATGGGTCTTTTCTGAGAAGAACACAAAGAGTAGCTGCAAACTAGGGGAAATCAGTTCCCTCTAATTTCCCCTACAGGGAACTGAGGATATGGAGAGCAGAAATTTACTAGCAGCAGAACAATGACTTCAGGTGGTAATGCTAGCTTCTAAAAAGGACCTACATCCCCAAAGACGGAGGGCCACACAAGATGTTTCAGACAGGAGAGAATAAGGGGACATACCAACCAAAGTCTGAGAACCCAAGCCATGCATTTCAGCAGAAGGACTCTGTCGGTTTCATATGACTGTGACCCCAGCCCAAAGAATACTCTGCAGTGGTGAAGAAACTGATGCAGGGAAAAGCCCATAGTGCTTATTATTTTTGTATAGATCTGCAGATATTTTACGTTATAAAAGAGCAATGGTTTCAGCATCCTGTGCAAAATCTGTCTAAGTTACACTAATCACATACCCTTGGAGAGGTAAACAGTGGACTCAGAATACCCACCCATCTACAGTTCTTTAAGACGGTGTGTTTAAACTACGGGGGGAGTCAAAGGAGTTAGTATACCAGGGCTGGACAGTGGGTTCCATTGTCACAACTCCCAGGAGACTAGAGAGAGGGTCTGCACTCCAAAAATGTGCCTTGAGGTCCCAAAAGCCAGGGCAGTGGCTGAACTCTGGTTACACTGAAGGCTTAAAACTCCCAGGGATTCAATGACAGCATCACCTTACAGAAATCAAAAAGTGGCTAAAGGGGGTGCTCAGCTGGAGCTGTGACTGCGTAAAAGAACAGATTAAAATACTACGTTACACCAGTGTGACCATTAGAGAAAAGTAACCTCAATGGTAAAAAGGCATCACTGCTACAGAACCAACATCATATTAGAATAAATTTATTCCAAAGGATATTGGTACATCTTTGCTCCAATATCACAATCCATCTCACAAAAATAGCCTTGCAAGGTAGAAATATCTTTTGAGATCCACACATTTCAAAAAGCCTGTGGCATTTTTCTGAAAACTAGATTTTTCAAGATGTAACCTAAATGCTCATCTGTGGAAATTTGTCACCCGCCCTCCTTTGGCCATTTCAGAGGTAGGACAAAACGAGGTCATATTTTCATTGTAAATACATCATGTTGACATTTTAAAGGAGTTTACTGAGAGATCTAGGGATGACTTTGCCAATTTATAGAAAGATTACCTTAAGAGAACAAGCCTTAATTATTTTTTCTTCTGATTCAGTGCACACTGTAAGTGAAATCTACTTTTTGGAGGAAAAGGAAAGTGTCAGAGTAGCTCAAGCATTGTTTGGTGTCCAAAATTCCAGATGTGAATTACTGTTTTTAAAGCCAGGGAAATACACTCTAACCTGTTTCACTTTATATCTACCTAGAGAAAACCCATGGATTTGGATAGTGAAATAACCTGTCTTTACATAACTTTACAAATACCACCCAAATTCAACAGTTTACTCTCTAAGTTAAAACTTTCCAAGTCTGTATGCTTATTACATAAGGGGAATGCTCCTTCAAAAAACTGCCAGAGAAGTTATGTCAAGAGAGAGAATAAACTAGACAATGATATAGTAAATCTAATAAGCAGAAAGTTAGTTATCTATCTTGCACTCGCTGAAACAAACCTCTTCTGTGCCAAATGAAAGCTACAGCGAAGCAGATTTTTTTTGTCTGATATGAGCTTTCCTGGAAGCAAAGCATTAGAACACAATAAATATTGTTATAGACATTCATACATTTTTTTAAAGCCTGACATCTGAGAAAATGTCTCTACTTCCTAGTAAGAGTCATCCGAGATATCAATAAGTGTGATATGCCAATTGAAACGCCATGCAACCTTAATGACTACCAATCAGAGCTAGTTAACAGAGGATCCACTTTGTTTTTGGAAAGATAGACTCATAGACTCATAGGTCAGAAGGGACC
>ML675627.1:8968808-9008006 GCA_007922155.1 Mesoclemmys tuberculata | reverse complement strand
ATTCCAGGTGGGGTCTCACCAGCGCCGTATATAACGGCACTAACATCAGATCTAGATTGCTCCAGTAGCTTCAGCTTTTAGGTGGAAAAGAAGCCTTAGCCTAGGTTTAGTTTACAAGAACAAACATGTTACTAGAAAACCAAATGGTCTTTTTCACACACAGAATCTAAATGTTTGTACTTCTGCACTGTATTATCAGGGTGTCGTTTACATCACAAAAGGGAATATGTGTACATAACTATTATTATAAGAGCTCCATTGTTTGTTTCTTCCAAGAACTACTTCTCCCTTGTGTAAAGGAGTTAGTATCATCATAACAATTGATGAAAAGAGTTTTTAATTCCAGGAAAATACACGCATGGGAACCCTTATAAATATATAATAAAATATTTAGCGTTTAAACAACTTGATTCTTTTTTCATTTAAAATAAAAGGCAACCAACCAGAAGAATAACTAATTAATTACACATTTTCCAGTATTGGAGCTATATAAACAAGTACTGGACATTACAAAATTAAAAAAAGATTCTAACAGGGGAAATGATACATATCTGCTGAATACATTTTGGACCAAAACAAAACCAATACGAACTGAAAACACACAATCCCACTCATTACAGTCAAACACCTTTCTGGCATCTAAAGTGAATAATAGAAGGAATATCAGAATAGTTATCTGACTCATATGACAATATTCTTGCATTTGCAGAACCAAGGTGATTCATCAAAAAACCCAGTTTGATCAAAACTGATCATAAAGCTTCCATGTAATTATTAATATTTCATCATATATCGCATTACAAAATTAAAAACAGAAAAAGAGCTATTATTTTATACAAAATAAGATTTTTGAGTTTTGGAATGAGAGAAAACACAACTATGGTAAATGTGCCAAATGGATTGTTATTTAAATAAAAGTTATATGGATTTAATAATCGAATTGAAAAAAATAAGAAAAATAATAAAACTCATTAGGAAAGGCATCTGGACACCTTTTTCATATTCAGCCCTCTAATGACTTAAGTTTATTGAACTAAGACTGTGCTAAACTATCTTACGCAGGCAAACTACGGGTTTAAAATGGTCTTAATTTTAAAAAGCATAATTAAGTTCATCGTTACAAATTTCTGCCAAATAGAAGTTTCTTATAAATACTTATGAAGGCTCCAGGTTGTCTCACCTGCATGCATAAGCAGAAAAGACAAAAAACCTGGAAGGATCCAAGGTAAGAAACATGGAGACAAGAAAGTCAGCTCTCCAACATATTCCCTGTTCACTTGGACCTACAATAAGCTCCTCCATTGGAGTTCAGTGGCATAAGACTCCATAGTGCATTGGGAAGGCCTAAGATGCTCTTCCTAACAGTTTACCCTGCAGACATCCAATCAGAAATCTGATCTAGAGTTCATGCTGTTTAAAACAGCAGCAACTTCCCCAGGGACACATATGGGAGAGGAAGCCAAAGCTGCACTGCAAGCGGAACACCCCAATGAAGGATTAATATTCTCTAGCAAAAAGATCCATGGGATCTACAGGATAGGAAGCCTTCCCTTAGTATATTTTTATTCACACTTAACCTATTTTGCACACATTAAACTTGTCCCAGTTAGGCAGTGGTCACCATCCTTCACTGTCATCCTAAATAATATTCTGAGGGGGAGCAGGTGGCTGTAATAACATGGTGAGCCCAAACACTTCAGCCCAGTGGAGTAACCTGTGTTAATATTGTACATTTATATCACAGCAAAGCATCATCTCATTTGTACCATCTCGAAGCATTTTCTACATTACATAGAGCACCGTGGGATTAGAGCAAGACTTGACGAGGAAGGCAGCAACCAGCAGAAGTGCAGGATGCCACACAACACTGAGGGGATAGGAAAAGAGGTACCAAGACAACAGTTTGAATCCCTCGACTCTTACAAACTATGACATGGGGGTTTTCATGTCCACATAGTTACAGATTCACTTTTAATGACCTAGTCTGTAAAGCACTCTAATACTGCAGCTGACTCAGTACAACTATCATAAGGGTAAATATGGGAGCTAACCCTGCCTGAACGTGAAATAACGGTTCAAGGGAGAATACAACGTAAAACCTGATATTTAGAGCACAAGGTGTCAAAATAAAATGAGAAATCCCTGTCTCCTAGTGAATGGGTGAGTTTTCATTAAAGCGAGGTTCTGAGATGGAGAGAATTCAGCACAGTCTATGGAAGAGAGAGAAAATAAAGTCAGGCCCTCCCGGCCCATGTATATTTTCCCAAACCAGGAGTTTCCAGACAGTGATCCACACACAGACACACGCCTCTTGCAGAGCCACAGAAGAACTCGCCACAATCAAATGTTCTGCTGTCATTGCAGCTGGCAGATGCTTCAGGAAGACAGCTTGCAGAATGTTGGGCAGGGAGGAGATCCAGGGAACCACAAATGGTGAGGAAAAGAGAGAACCCTGAATGGGAAGGAGCAGAAACTTGTAAATGGTGGGTTGGAGCAGCCACCTGGGTTGGGTGTAAGGCTGCAGAAGTATCTAAGGAGAGGGCAAACCTCAGGGGCAGGGAGGCCAGCCTGAGAGCTTGGGGAAAGGATGAGGCCTGGTGAAAGGAACTCAAAGGATGGTATAAAGCAACTGGGGAGCAAAAGACCAGTAGATGGATTTGAGGAGTGGGCAGGATGCCTGGGCACATGCACATTTTATGGTATAGCAAGAAAACCCTGTGTGAAATGTGATCCTCCTAGTGTGATATTAAAAGAGTCTTCATTTTCTAATATCACAAGCCATGTTCACCAGAATTCTGAAAGTAAAAGTAGGCTGATAATATCAATGTATATTTTTCAGCACTTTTTTTTCAATTTTTGTCAATTTAAATTTTCAGAGTTGTGGAAAATTATGGAGGGGGTGTCAGACAATGAGGGGGTTCAGAGAATAATTATGTAATGGCTTTGAGAGTCCAAAATTAAAGCTTTGCAACAGTTAAAAAAATTCTCAACATCATGTGTCAAAATATATGAAGTACATATTCTTAAATCAAACTAATAAATTCTCAAGCAGCATTTTTCATACTTTGCTTGTCTGTAAATTTTTAATATTATTCAATAGAAATATTTTTTCATTGGCCTGGATATGTATGGTGAAATAGATTTTTACTGTCATTTACTAATAAAAATCAGTTCCTTCCAAACCTATTTATAAGTAAAATTCCTGGAGAAATCAAAACTTTCTACCCTCAGCTAGATGGGGGAAAGTAAAGGACACACTGAGGCAGGGTGAGTGGGGAGAGAAGACTATGAAATCCCCCTTCCCAGGTGGTATTCAGGATTTAGCTGGAACCACTGTCATATGGATCCCTGTCTCCAGTCAGGTCTGGTCAAGACATTTTGGAGGATGAGGATGAAGAAGGTCCAGGGTCCCAGGAGACAGTGTGGCAGGAGGATGATAAAGCTTGCTGCAGCAGTTGTTAGCTGCTTCGTTTCCTAATTTTTCCCAAAAGTTTTTTCTTTTTAAGAACCCCAAAAAGAGATCATTAGACCTAATATGTGCCACTTTACTTTTGGTTCATTGATTTCTGTTCCTCTACTCCTCATGTTTACCAGTCATAATCTTAACACAAATTCTTGGGTGGTATCAGTAAAACCCATTTGCTTTAAATTAATTCAAATCTTTCCATCTCATTCTTACATCTTTTCTTAAACAATTTTATATAACAGGTCATTGTGACAATTTATTAACTTTCACTCCCTTTTTACAGTTAAACTTATGATTAGCAAAAATTTGTAGGCCCAATTATCATAACAAATCCCACAGAGCTGTGATGCCATTAAATTGTAGCAAGCAAATTCAAGGGGTGAAGCCGAAGGAGGAAGCAGGAAATGAGAGTCGGTAGGTGTATTGGTCACAAACACTAAAAAAGAGCAGTTTTTTACCCTAACTTTGTGTAACTGTGGTTCTCCACATGGATTCCTCTCTTGGCGCACATGATCACATTCTTTTGGACAGCAGTGTCCGATGGGGCCAGGCCTAAGGCCATTCCACAGGAAGCATGAAGGGCAGAGTAGACAACTATCCTTCAGTTCCTTCACAATGCAGAATCCCATAGGAGTAGGAAACCATAGTAGCTTGAAAGGAGGTTTGCCACAGAATGTGTATAGGCAACATATCTTGAAGAATCACAATTACTGTAGGGTAAGTAACCATTCTTTCTTCAGGTTATTGTCCATATGGATTTTTTTCTTGGTGACTAAGAAGCAGTCATCTATTGTTGGAGTTGGGCAATAGAGAGAGGAGGACTTCATCAGCCCTGTTATTCAAAAGTTTATCATCCTCAAACAGGAGATCCTCAATTGTTGTCCGGACCTTCCTGGGAATCCTGAGGACAGACGCTTTTAAGATATTATATATTGATATTTTGCGTCATTAATAATGAGATATTAGGTTTACATTGTCTTACCTTTTATAGAATCATGGAATATTAGAATTGGAAGGGACCTCAGGAGGTCATTTAGTCCAACCCCCTGCCCAAAGCAGGACTATCCTCAGCTAAATATTTCCCCTCCCTTTTCCCCCTTTTTTTTTTCCAGAATCATTTAAACACAACCTTAACATGGCAAGTGTGTATGCATGCATAAGCATGTACATGTGTGCAACCATTCATATTTACTTGTTTGGTTTTTTGGGGGAAGTTGCATGTTTTCCTGGTAGGAGGGTGAAGTAGAAGAGGAAGCCATAAGAGAATAGAAAGAAAGGAAAGTTAATTGGGGAAGAGGGGATGTAATTAAATTATTTTCTGCCATATATTCATCTTGACTGTCCTATAAATATAGGATTACTGTGTCTCTATCAAAGCATCTCAAAGATTTCAATGGTTTTATTGTACTGTTTTGCTGTGCAAGGCATCATATTACTTACATCCTTTTTTTTGTGAATTTTTGACACTGTTCTCACAAAAATGGTTAAGTCTTCCATTATAAAATGTTATATTAACAGTTTTTACCATTGATATACAGTAGGGATCATTTAAGATTGTTCTTTTTGCTATGAACAGTAAGAATAGGAGTAGCTTCCTTATTCCAGGTTTGAATCTTTTTAACTGGCCAACTCCTAATACATGTCTCAGTCCTGTTTGAGTTCTATCATTATTTTCCCCCTCAGAATGTTTTCCAAAACTATTTTAACATCCAGCAGTCCCATATCATGTGTATGAAAGAGGGCCTCCTGTTTTGCATTTCATAAAGATCTCTGGGACAATATATATTTTTAGGCTTTTGGAGGATGAGATTTTATTGATACATTTTGATAAACATCATCTACACCACACACACAAACCAGGGGAAAATATTTCCATCGCTATTAACTGAAATGCATAGATGGGCAAAATAAGAAAAATGCTGCTTGAGAACTCAGTTTGATTTAAGGGTATTTACTTAGTATATTTTGACATACAATATCTCCAATTAGTGTTTTGACCATTATAAAGCTTTAACTTTTGGAATCTCAGTGTCTACTGTCATTAAATAATTATTGTCTGACTCTCCCTCGTTGTCTGACCCTGCCCCATAATTTCCCTCAACTGTGAAAATTTAAATAAACACAAAAAAAAATTGCTTAAAATAAATACGTACGAGGCCACCCTTGCTGATACAGTCATAGGTTGCTATAGCAGTGTGGAAGTTTGTAGTCCCAGACTGCTACAGTGTCTGTTGCCAACCAGTTTGGTGTTGGAAAGTCAACTGTGGCAGAGGTTTCCATGGCAATCAGGCATGTGGTTTATCCCATGATGGCAAATATAAAAGATATTTCTCAGGTAATTGCTAGCTTTGAAAGAATGGGCTTCCAAACTGTGCCAGATCCACTGATGGGACTCATGTGCCCATAGTTTTCCCCTCTCAAGAAGCACCACAACCTGCAATTTTTATGCAGGCATTCATGGACTGCCCTCATGGACTGGTGAGATCAAATCATGAACGTCAATGTGGGACACACTGGAAAAATTCATGATGCCAGCATTTTTCATTGATTGGGAGTTTACATTCATGGACAGGCTGGAACACTATTCCAACCAAATGACACGATTATAAATGGAATTCCTGTCCACACCATTATTCTAGGGGAACCCACATACTCTCTTTTGCCTTGGCTCATGAAACCGTGCCTGGATTTCAGAGTTCCCTGGCAAAAGACAGTTATGCTCTCAACAGGTGTAGAATGGTTGCGGAATGTGCTTTTGGCAAATTGAAATCCTGTTGGAGATGTCTTTGGACTGCTTGGAAGTCAGTGATATCCTTATCACTGCCGCTTGCCATTTTTTAAGTGAGCCATTTCCCCCAGAATCAACCGATAACAGCGAGGAGCCGCCAAATCGGTGCACTCAGCCATAAAGTGCACCTACTCCGCTGGAGCTGGATGCACCTGAGCAACACAAGTCAGGGAATTTCATGGCCCAATGGAAGAGGGGTACTGTGCTTGTTGGCGGGATGGGGCTAACTGATGGGGGGTTCAGTCCTTGGTGAAGGATGGGAGCTTCATTATCAAGCAATGTAGCTATGAATGATGTGACAACTTATGAAATGGGGGTGGGGGATGACACAATGATTGCACTAAACTTTCTGGATGCCATGAAAGGCTTTATTTATAATCACGTATTAAGCCAGTATAACAGTCACCCATTGCCAGCTAGGCCAGCTGTCATTACAACACCCGAACATAAGTTACAAATGAAGATGTCCAAAACAAAACAGCAAAAGCGCATAAACAAGTGCAGACACCACAGAAACTCCCTACTGCACATCCCCTGGCCTTCTGTTCTCCTTTTCCTTCTTTCCTCATTTGCCACCACTTGGTGACAAGGGGGAGGGCTGGAGGTATACATGAGAGAGGGGGCCAAGATGGAGAACTTAATGGGATTTAGTTGCCCTGACCAGCTGCTCACAGGGCCACCCAGGCATGGAATTTTCCAGGCTGTTTCTGGACTGAGGGTACGTCACAGGAAAACCAAGCTGTGTATGGGAGAGGCAGCAGGAACCAGTAATCTTGCAGCCACTCAAACAGTTCTCTCTGCTGAGCACTCCTTAGCCACCATTCCTTTTCTATGAACTCCGAAGAAAGCCTGCTTTCATGCTGAAACCCTGAAACTCAAGCTGTGCAGCGAGCCTCAGCCTTTCCTCCTGCCTCTCAAATGCCTTTTCTTCCAGTCTTAAGTCCCTATGTTTCTGGTAGTGGATCTGCTTGTTGGCCCTCTCGAGAGCTTCAACATCACTTCATCACAGAAATGTTTCCTCTTGGAATGGTCCGTAAAGGCACATTGGGCTGGGCTTGCACTGAACTGAGGTCAAGCTGTGGAAGTACCGCAGTCAGTACACATCAAGGGCCTGCAACAGGACAAGACACAGAGCATTATTGTCTCATATAGCTCAGTGGAGGAGCACAGAATTAATTTTCATGGAATTTCAAGGACAGAAAATGTTACATTTAAAAAACGAACTGCAATACATTATGAAAGGGATGCTTCAGTCCACAGAATCTCCCTCCACACAGCCTGGTTAATCACAGTTGAAGTACTGAAGAGACAATGGTAAATTACATATTCTAAGCTGCTTTTGTTTTACAAAAATCGCATAAACACTTGGATTGGTACAGAGGGACAGAGTGGAGACTGTGGCCTTGCTACAAAAAGCTTTTTCTATCATTTCAGGCCTTGCACATTTTGGAGGACATAACTGTTCTTGCGGTGCCCTGTTGACAAAAGGAGATGTTATTCTAAGCTGCTGGTGGGAAACCTGCCATGTATGCAGCTGAAGCATTTAAATGTATAGTGACTGAACACCACATCTATGAATGGAGTGGGCTGGTCCATTACTGAGGTGGCCCTGGAAAAACATACCCTTTCCCACAGTGTGTCTTTGCCTTAGAGTTCCTGCTTCAGGAAGAGTTTATGGCTATCAGTACCTGGGATTGAGTCAGAATTCATGATGGAATCAACAGGATGCTGCATTAGCTTCCATGTGGCTTACCCTGTTATAGCTGTATGCAAACATGCAGAACTGTAGAGCCATCTTCTTCCCCTCCCCCAGCACGTTTCTGGACAAAAATTCAAACCCCAGTCATACTTGGGACAAATGATTGTGTCACCTATGGACTACCTCTAACTGAAATGGACTAGATTTGTAAATGAATCACATTTCTCCAAACACACACATACAGTTCACTGCTTCCACGTGATCACTGAGTGATTACAGAGCAGCAAACAAAGGCATGGCAATGCAATGTTATTTTTAAAAAACAGGAATGACCTAGTAAAAATCTGTGCCTGTCCAGTAAAAATTGTCCTTACAGGTGTTCTATGCTGTTTGCATTTCCTGGTTGCCATTTTGAACTCCATGTGGTGGTGGGAAGGAGGTGGTGGTGGGGCACTGAAACAGAATCCACCATTAGTAATACACTCTGGTAGCTTGGGTTTCTCATAACTTTTGCATTGGTCCTGAAAGTGGAAATCCCTCCCATTAGGGTAGCAATAAACATTAAATTGGAGCCAGAAACTTACCAAGCCCAGGGGCGGCTTCTGTCCCCTCCGTGTCTGCTGCAGTGTTGGCAGCGGGTTGTTCCTCAGAGGTGAGGGTAGGTGGGCATCAAATAGCCCCTCCAAGCATGGACCCAGAATTTGTTGCTGATCCTGTTCCAAAATCTGCTCTGGGACCAGTTTCAGCAACATAGCGACTTCATAGTCCTCATTCAGTGCTTGCTGCTGGCTCCATCAGTCCCCACGCCGGATTCTGGGGCCAGCAGGGCACCATCCCAGCTGACAAAGTCGTTATGCACCATGGTTGGCTCTGTGCCGGGCCTAGTGCCCAGCACTTAAACTCCTTACAAAAGGGCATAACATCGATGAATTGACTGAGGTGTGGGTCTGGTCCCTGGTCTTCTGGTACTTATTCTTGAGCCTCTTAATCTGTTCCCTGCACTGGTCGACTAAATTTTCAAAGCTTCCACTTTCTTTGCTATCTGTGGCTCTGCCTGCTCATTCTTTATACTTTCACTAATGTTCACAGTTTTGCTGGCCTTACACCAGAGACTCACCAAAATATAGATGTGCTCCTGTGACCATGAAGCAGTGCACTTTGCAAAAGGCTTGTTCTGGTCATTCTCCACTGCAAACACAAAAGACTCTCTGATGGTTGTGTTTGCAGCTCCATAGTCTGAAGACAATGGAAATATTAATGCTGTATGACAACGGGATGGCTTCTATTTTCAATTGATTCGACTGGAGATTGCTGGGATAGAGGACAAAGGCAGTTGGCCCATGGGATTGTGGGATACCTTTGGTAGACTCTCAGGACCCAAGTCTAGTGCGGCTTGTCAAAGCAATAGGGCTCATGGCTTGGGCCATGGCTTGATAGGGCTCAGATCCTCCACCCTCCCAGAGTGCTAGGACTCTAGGTCCAAACCCAAGTCTGTGTGTGGTCTCAAGCCTGAGTGAGTTCAGGTTTACTTTGCAGGATAGACAAACCCTGGGGAGCCCTGGCTGTTAGGCAGTCCACATGGCAGGCTGCCGTGAAGCCAGCATCTCTGGAAGCCCTGGCTGCTGAGAATGCATGAGACTGTAAATCCTGGCAGCCCAGGCTTCTGAGCAGATGAAAGCCTGGGAACTTGGGAGCGGGGATTCCCAGAGTTTTCAGACTCTTGGCTCCTCATCAGCCTTCTAGGTGGGCTGCCAAGGAGCCAGGGACTCTGGGAGCTCCAGCTCTGAGGCAGTCAGTTGGTGATCAGTCCCTGGAGCTGGAGATCCTGGAAGCCTGGGCTGCCAATGAGCTGATGACTTTGGAAGCCCTGGCAGTCCTCAGGTAAGCCACCTGCAGCCAATGACCCTGGAAGCCCAGGATGCTGAGGAGTTGCATTCCCAGCCAGACAGGCTGCAGAGGAGCCAGGGTCCCTGTAAGCTCTGGGAGCTCCACCAAGAAGTCCACCAGGAAGGTCACCAGTCCACAGAAGGGCTCCCTGGGCACTGAGGAACTGGAGGGCAACCTGGCAGGAAACCAAGCAAGGTATTCGCAGGCTGCCAATGACTGGCAGGTCTAATTCTGCAAGCAGGCTGAAGAACCACAGTAAGGCTGAAGTACCACGGTAACAGATCTGTGGCTTTTAGCTTGGAGAAGAAATGACCCAAATGGTCACTGCTTTTTAGATGATTCCCAGACTCAGAATGCAGGCTCCCCAGAGTGGGGCTCTGCAAGGCATTTCCCAGTGGAGAAACGGGCTGGAGAGATGCTGTCACTGCAGAAATAAAAATGAAGACAGTAGAAAAGTAGTGGATTGGCTCTCGGTGGATTGCTAATGAGATTTTAAACATCTCACATGAAGATCACAAATCTGAATATACCCAGGACAGGAATCACCTGATGTACTGTTTTGGTGGCCTTTCATTGTTTATTTGTATTACAGTATCACCCTGAAGGTCCAAACAGGATCAAGGCCCTATTAGGCTGGTATTATCAAAACATGCAGCAGTCCCTTCCTCAAATTACTTACAATCAACATGAAGAAAAGATGTAATACATAAATGTGAAAAACACGAAATAAGAGGGAAAAGAATCCAAGGAAAATAAAATTATGAAGTCACATAGATTGGCTACTGCATATACAACTTAAAAAATGGAATCAGGAATCTTTTTTTTTTTTAGTTTTATTTTAAATACATAAAATCAGCTCAGTCTGATTCATGCACAACCAAATTTTCATTGCTTAACTGACTTCTTGATATTAGCAGTAGTTCAATACTGTACATGCACTAGGCAGGAAGGAATGCCTATGAAATAGTGTTTCTGTACATTTCAGGGTAGAAATAAATTATATGAGCCTGAATGTGTCTTGAGGTACGGGTCCAGAATGGCCTCTATGTGGATAAAAAGCTGAACAGGTCTCTGCATGTTTATTCTCAACCTAAATGATGTAATAAGGCAGACCATCTTTTATAGAGCATAGACCACTCTGTCATATGGATCAGCTGTTCTGAGCCACTAATGTAGATAAGGATACACCAGACTTTCCGTTACACAAATAGTTTCATTAAAATAAATGGAACTACTCACATAAATGCTCACAAGTAAGGGGTGCACAATCTGATTCTATGCATATCTTGCTTTGTCTTCTGGTTTCTCAACCCTTGAGTTTAGCAGTATTACCAGTTTCCAACTGGTGGGCAACATATCAGACACAGCTACATCACCATTTCAGGACCAGTCCTTGTTATGGTCTTGGGTAGTCTCACAGTACTTTGTGATTGGTAAACCATTGGTAACCATGTCACCTTGGTATCTATTTTACTGCTCCAGCCTAGAATTAAAAAACATTCTCCTGTCCCCCTAAAGGATGAAAATAGCCTATTTAACCACTGAAATTCCATCATTGAACTTGGCACTTACTTGAGACCATGGAGCCCAAGGGTTTGAAAAGACAGAATATATAAGCATCACAGACTATAATAGTGTACACTCAGAGTTCTGTATTTACACAAAGCATGAAACATTACTATGAATTTTGTGTGTAATGGAAAATACTTATTATGGGAGGCAAAGGCACCCCAAAATGAACAATGGCTAAAAAAACCTCCCTTTACAATTCATATCAGCCCAAAATTCTTAACATGTCATTTCAGACAGATGAAAGCCCACTTGGCAAATGCCCAAGGGAGGAAGAGACTGGTATGTCTCTCCCTCAGAAACAGAGAGAAATGTATGCCTTGACTTTTTACTATTTTGCACTTGAGTTAGTTTAACCTTACGGAATACTGTATAGCTATTTCAAACATTACAAGCCACTTTTTAAAGCTTAATGACTCTGTTACGTAGGGTGCACAGATATACTTAATTTGCTGTGAAAATTTGAACAGATTAATATACATCCTCTGAAAATAACTCAATATTCAGTAGCCATTCAGTATGTTGGATTGATTATGCTTCCACATGAATAACAAGTAATAAAAGCACTTACTGTTAGCATCAGAAGGTGCAATTGGGGTGACAAGATGTCCCGATTTTATAAAGACAATCCCAATATTTGGGGGTTTGTCTTATATTCTTGCCTATTACCCCCAACCCCATCCCGATTTTTCACACTTTCTATCTGGTCGCCCTAGGTGCAATTCATTTACAATATTGTAGAGTAACAAGAAACAAATAGAGAAAATTAATTGTTGCTTGCAAATTTCATTTTGTTAAATTCCTTCATATAAAAGGGAACTGCTTAACCTTTTTATGCAACCAGATAATGGAAGATATTAAACAATACTGCTTCACTTTAAGGAATTTGAGAGGACTACTTCAGTCTAGAAATCAGGAGAACACCATACACATGCAATAAGCAAATGCAAATAAGCAAAATCTTCCAAGCCTCCAAGAGAAAACCACATGTATCAATAAAACTGGGAGGTTTCCAGTCTGATACATATAGTCACAGCTTGTTACCCATTGCTGTGCAAAAAAAACTACACTCTACTTCATCCAGTCTTTAAAATTGTGTCTATAGTCTACATATAGGAAATGAGACCACATAGGAGTACCATACATTCAGGAACACCATCAAGACCAGCTATGCTCTTCACTGAAAAATAAGTAAAAATTACTACCTATATTAAGCACATAAAGTTCAATAGTTTACAACTGATTTAGACGTTGAACTTCTAATCAGCTCATTTCGGTTACTGCACCTTTAGAACTAGCCTATCACTTTCATATTTTGAGTGGAGTCCTTGAGGAGCTAAAACTGGGTCTTTAAGCATGCTGAGTGCTTTTGTTCGGTTTTGTATCTGTTTTATATTTACTTTAGTAATGGACTGTAAGCCAGTGGGCAGATGCCATCAGCCAGAGAGTTAAAATAAAGCCCAAAGTTTCATTGAATTGACGTTCCTATCCTCTGGTCCAGATTTATTAATAAAGAGGATTCCAAAATGGTATCAAAGTAACACTGCACATGTGCTTGCAGCCAACAGAGGCCATTCCAGCCAGTTTTCAGGATTGGAGAAGACATACTTTTCCTGCAACAAGTTCCCATTTTCTTTTATACATCATTCATATAATGGCCAGTGATGGCTTCTACTTGTAATCCCTTACATAATGGAACTTAAGGAGTGCTCTTATACTTTCTTACGTAGAAATCTTGCACTTGCACTTCTTCAAAATGTCTCTTGTGAATGGAAAATAATGGAGTCAGCTACAAATGGTGAAATCAGCTGATTGCCCCTGAATGCCTAGATCTAACCTCAAACCAAGGCTATCCAGTGGCACACCGCTCTCACATTATTTGAACAAGAACATACATAAAATTAAAAATGGCCTTGCAGAAAGCATCAAAACTTCCTAAAATGTACTTGATACAGCAGCTAGGTCTTTGGCTAGGGTTGTAGCATTGCAAGACTTTCTTAGGACTTTTCTACACTTGAAACACTACAGGGGAATAGCTATGCAGTGCTTCAGCATAGACACTATGTATGTTAATGGGAGCGGTTCTCCCATCAGAGTGGGCAACCCACCTCCCCGAAAGGCAGTAGGTAGGTCAACAGAATTCTTCCGACTTAGCAGAGTCTATACTAGGGGTTAGGTTGGCTAAACTACGTCGCTCAGGGATATGAGTGATATAGGTGGGCAGACCTCACTTTTTATTTTAGACAGACCTTAGCTCCATACTTTGGGCCTGACTGCTACAGCTCAATCCAAAACCATTTAATTTAGGGGAGAGGGAGGATTAGAAGCTCCCTGTGAATAGGGAAGTGGGGAATACGGAAGAGGAGAGGTACAGAGATTCAGCTGGGAGAGAGCCAGATACATGCTGGGAAGGAGGGACCTAGGGGTTCCTACCTGCTCCTGGGCCCATCCTTGACCCTCCGGGTACCACTCACTGTTCCCTGGCCTGAGCTTAGGCTCTGTGGCTATTGCTCCAGCCCATTTGGTTCCCACCCTCAACTTCAACCCCTCCTCCAGCAGGCATGAATTTATGCAGGGGGTAAAGCCCACACAATAGGCACTAGCCCCACCACCCACCCACTGAATTCCACTACCCTTCATTTAATCTGTCATGTGAAGTCTCATGAAGTGTTGTTGTAGCCATGTCAGTTCCAGGATATTAGAGAGACAAGATGGGTGAAGAAATATCTTTTACTGGACCAACTCTCTCACCAAGAGAAGTTGGTCCAATAAAATATATTATCCTCATCCAGCTTCTCTCCTATTTGAAGTCTCAAACCTTTTCTGTTCTAAAACAAAGAAGGTCCTTTAAAAAAATATATGAAAGTAAAGTAAACAGATAAGACTTTGGGAGTAAACCACCTTCCTACCGAAAGAAATCTCTCTTTTGGTTTCAAAGTGGACAGTATCAGCATACTTTACTGTGCAGGTGTTCCTAGCAGTGACCCCTCTAAATTGGTTGAGGTAGTCTTGTAAACCTTGGCAAAGGAGACAGAAGTCTTCAACAAGTGCTTTTAAGCAGCAGATCTGCAGCTGTGTAGGAGAAAGCTGTAACAAACTTAAGACAAACTTTTCATTTTCTATCCTTTCATTTCGGAGACCATTTTGCCCATTTTTCTTGGCATTGTAGGTTCTCTCGTTAGAATGATGACTCCTGGAGATCATTGAAAGAGGAATTTTTCTCAGTTAAAGGCCATATCAAAACCCAACTCCTTTGTGGGTGAGCAGTACAGAAGGAGATACCAGATTTCTTACAACTGGGAGCCAAAGAAAAGGTGCTAGTCATATTGGAGAAGAGACCTTTTCTCACTCAAAAAGAAATGCTGGAAGTACCTTTTTATGGACCTCTATCAATTAAAAAATAAATAAAATAAGCCAACCGCTCTAAAGAACATATAGGTAATCCATATTCTAAATCTCTGGGACTGGCTCTGTGCAGTTAACTTTCACATCTCCATGGGGTAGATGCACAGGATATACCTCAGATTCCATATGGGTGACAATCACAGTTAATACGAGGTACAGGTTGGGAGCTTGCAGCTCATCTTCATCTTGGGCACTGCAGATTTATCTTTCTCTATTTAACAGGCTCATAACAGCCCAATTATACAATAGAATATTTTGAACAAGTGCCCCCTTAAACTCCTGCCCCAGTTGAAGTACCACTTGGCTCACAGACAAGGAAAAGACTATCTAGAAAGATTTTTGTGTTTAAATCAGTTTTTTGTTTATTTGCTGGGGGATGGGAGGCACATATTAAATAGAGATTACCAAAATTCAGGGCAAATAATGCAATACCCTTTCTATTTTTTTAGTGGGAGGGATTTTTTGGGGGGAGGGTGCTTTTTTGCTTGTTTGTTGAATTATAATTTTCAGAATTTTGTGAAAGTTTAATATTTTTAAATTGGCAATTTCTTAAAGGACTGAAAATTAAGATATATTTTAATTCAGGTAGGTGAATATTTGTTATCAGTTCCGCCTTCAAAGCATGTTCCAATATGTTGCTTTTAGTCTATTTTTTAAACCAAAACATTTACATAAATAGTAGGCGCTCAAGAAGCTTCTTTGTTCTGGTTGTGGTGAATGCTCAGTAGACTTTTATTTACAAGCTAGCTGAACAGGCAGTGAAAATTTGAGCAACCAGCTTTTTGTTTGTTTAGTTGCACAACAACATGAACCAACAAAGTAAAATTAAAGGTAAAATTATTAAAGCCAGTAACATTATTAAAGAATTATTAAGAAATTGATAAAAAATAAAGAAGCAGGGTTCAAATTCTAATCCTGAAATTTGCATTCAAAACTTGCTTCCCCCATCCCATATTTAATCCTAAAATTAGATGTCTGATATAAAAGAAATGTTTCTTTTTAATTCACATGAACGCAATATTTATTGCACACATTTCTAAAGTGGCCTTTACATTGGAATCTGAGTGTTTAAAGAGCTGTACATTAATAAAATATATTTACAATTCCAAACATACAACAAGAAGAGGTTAAAGTTTCATAGCACACAGTCTGGTGATGAGCAAAATGCAGATTTACTACAGACCTACATGAAAGACAAACTGTTAATCAGTCACCTTTTAAAAGAAGCAGTCACCACAGACTGCTTAAATTCAGGTAGAGAAAACATTTTTTTTTTTCACAATTAAAGCGTAGATAGCTCTAAGCTGCAATCTTTAGCTAGGGACACTGGCCACAAATGAAGTTGTAAAAGGAAAGGATTACTATCTGGATTTTAGCAAGGGGAAGAACTAAAGATTACATAATGATTTTAGTTGCTTGCTTAAAGCAAACATTTTAACCTGCCTCAACGGCACTTCATTTGCACACTTCTCAGAGTGAGGAGCAATGTTTACTTAAATATATTTAGCCAGAAGATGACAGTTCTTTGCCTGCTAATTTGACCTGAATGCATTTTTTTTTCCTGAAAGATTAAAATGACAGCCAGCAAAGAAAGATTTGTTTGGAACCTTAAGATATGTAAATTTCATTGAAAAGGCGTACATCCAACAACAGTGGCACTAGATCTTCTCAGGTAACTAGCATAGGAAAAATTTAAAAACTGGACAAAATTATTGTGTTTCAAATGATTCAAAGAATTCTCAGTAAATATGCAGTTCTCAGCTATGTGCATTACCATGTTATTTATAAAACATCTTTATCATTTTCTAAAAGCTTACACCAGAACTACATTAACAAACCAATTACCAGATCTTACTTTTATTTCTTCAGTAATCAGGATGATTAAGCTTTTAAGATAAACACTGTATGAGGTCAAATAGCAAATTAGGGCAGTGAATAATAATAAAGCAAATGAGATTTTTAAGGTACTACAGCTAAGGCTTCATTCTCAATACATAGCTTAGTCTCTTTGGGTCCCCTCCAAGCCCATGGAAGCAGATGAGAGTATCTCATTTTCATTCCCTGGGTTACGAATCAGGTCTTTGGTTTCTGAGCAGTTTTATCTACAAAATGAGATTAAGTTTTGCTGTCATTTTCTGGACTGATTCGTACATTTTAAAGCCAGAAGGATCCATATTTATCTTCCAATCTGAGCTCCCTATATAACATAGCCAATAGTTTTTGACCCAGTAATTCCTGAATCAGTTTAATATTTTTTTGTGTAGCTATCACCCTTCATTTTCATTTTGTACTGATTTTTACCAAAAATTTCTCATTTTACAAAAGCTATAATTTGATTTTTTACACCAATTTTCAGTCAAATTTTAGATGCAGCTCAGTAAGCTGGAAAGACTCCATGAGAACCTAGGGAGAAGGCCCCCAGACCCAGATCCCCACTCTGGGATGAAAGATGGTGGCCTGATAACTGGAGCAGGTCCAGAAATGGAGGAGCCAGCATGAGGAGATGGCGCCTCACCTCCTCCACCTCTCCTGCTTCCAGAATCCCAATACCTACCCAGACAACTGTGGAGTCAATTTTTTGCACTGATTTCAAACTTTATTTTATTTTTTAGTAATAAAAACTAATAAATTCCTGGGAAATTTTAAACAAAATAAAAACCAAAAAATGAAGGGCCAGGACCATAGCATGTATCTTAGAAAGCCATCCAATCTTGATTAAAAAATGTTAAGAGACAGTGAATCCTACAGATGGAATTATTCCAATGACTAAATACCTCACTGTTAAAAATCTATATTTTATTTCTAGTTTGAATATGTCTAACTTCAGCTTCCAGCCACAGGATCCTGTTAGGCTAGATTAAAAATGCCTCTACTACCAGAAAAAGATTTCTTATACAGACCATTGGCCAAGTCACTTCTTAACCTTCTCCTGAAAAAACTAAGTAAATTTTGAACTTTTTTAGTCTTTCACTCTAAGAAAATTTTTGCAGAACTCATATCATTCTTTTAGCTCTTTTCTGAGCCCTTTCCAATTTGTCAACATCATTTTTAAAAGGTGGATACAGAACTGGAAAGTATTCCTGGAATGGTCTCACTAATGCTGTGTTACAGTGATAGTACTACCTCCCTGCTTGTACTTGATATTCTCCCACTTATACCTTCAAAGATCACGTTAGTTCTTCGCCTCTAAATTGCATTGTGAGGTCACATTGCATCAGGGTCAGCTGATTATCCACCATGACCTTTAAGTTCCTGTAAGAGTTACTGCCTTTCAAAATACAGACCCTACCTCCAGTAAATGTGACTACATTCTTTGTTCTTTGATGTTTGACCTTCCATTTGGTTACATTAAAATTGCATTGTTCAAGTTAGCCAAGTTTACTAAGTGGTCAAGATTGCACGGTAGAACTAAGCTGCCATTATCATCACTCAACCATTTTTTGGTGTCAATATTTAAACTTTGCCAGTAAGTATGTTCTATTTGATTCCAGATCATTAATAAAGATTAAACAGCAATAGACCAAGAACAGATCTCTACAAGACCCCATTTGAAAAACCCCCATTGGATGATGGTTCTGCAGTTATAGTTACTTTTTGAAATCCATGTGTTAGCCAGTTTTTAATCCATTTAGTATGTGCTACATATTTTTAAAAGCACTATATAATAGCAATTGGAACATCATGTGGCACTCGATCAAATGGCTCACAGAAGTCTATTATGTCAATAGCATTTCCTTTATCGAACAAAATTGTAACCTGATCTTTTTTTTAAAAAATTGAGTTTCTTTTGACAAGGCCAATTTTCCATTAAATCATGTTGATTATCATTAATTACACTACCATCCTTTAATTCAATTAACTTAATGTAATCTGACAATACCTACCTTATTTGCATTTACATATTTGAGATAAAAATTGAGGTGAAATTAGTCGCAGGTTTCTAAACATCAGAGGAGTGAAGTTCTGGAATATAGTCTTCCAAGGGGAGCAGTGGAGGCATAAAACCTAGATGGCTTCAAAACTGAACTTGATGAATTTATGGAGAGGATGGTATGATGAGACAGCCTAGTTTGGCAATTGACTGATGTTTGACTACTGATTGTAGATATGCCAATGGCCTGTGATGGGACATTTGATGGGGTGGGTTCTGAGTTATTACAAAGAATTTTTTCTTGAGTGTCTGGCTGGTGATTCTTGCCCACATGCTCAAGGTTTAACTGATTGCCATATTTGGGGTTAGGAAGGAATTTTTCCCCAGGGCAGATTGGCAAAGCCTCTGAGGTTTTTGGCCTCCTCTATAGTATGGAGAACAACTCACTTGCTGATGGATTCTCTGTACCTTAACATCTTTAACCATGAGTTGAGGACTTTAATAACTCAGTCACAGGTTAGAGTGGGTGGATGAGGTTCTGTGGACTAGATCACTTCTGACCTTAGAGTCTATGAGTATTTAAATGTAGATTTAGGCACCCATATTTAGAAAATTTGGCAAATGTTTCTTAGCTAATATTATAGAAGAATAAATTAGTTTAACTATGTTTTTGCATTGCTTGATTGTGCAAAATTTTTATATCTCATTCAACAATTTTCATTTCGGAATAACTGCCCCCAGGCTCTATAACCACTGGAAGTCACCAGATGGCTCTGTTTACAAATTGCATTGTAAGTTCTATTTAATTGAATGTATAGTATGTTGTTTAAGAAAGAAATGCTTATTGCCAGCTGTGATGAGCTTTGTTTTAGCTATTTGGGATATCAACAGTAAAGCCTATTTTGCCTGAATCTCTTCCTATTAGTATGCATAACCACTTATGTGTGAGTTAGATGATCTATGTATAATTTTATATCTAACTCAAAACCACAAAAGCAAGGAAAAGAAATATTAAGGAATATAACATGCCTTTTATTCTTCAACCCAGAGAATCACACTTCACTACTAGAACCACTATGATACAATACAGACAACACACCACAATCTTAATTCTCCCTTAGTAGGGATGACAGCCTTCCTTCCTTCTTTCCCTGGACTCCCTACTACCACAGGACTTCCCCCATACTGTCTGTTCTGCACTGTTCTGGATAATCAGACCCGTTCATGTTTGGGGACTAACTACAACATAAACCAACAGTTTACCGACTTTTCGGGGAGCCAGTTTTTAAATTGATTAGAAATCAGAAAGCAATTCACCACTTTTCTTGAAACCCATCTAGGGAAGATATGGTGTGTTCAGTATAAAACAACAAGCCGGAACTCCTGCTTTAAGTACAAAATTGAATTCAACCTTCACTATGACAATGGCATAGTTTTTGTAGATGCACCTGCTGCTGCCCATATGTTATGTCTCTGCCATTTGAGCAGAATAAAATCAGTGAATATAGAAGGGTATAAAATTCTTCTTGTTCAAAAATGATTTTGTATTTGTAGGCAATAAGGGTAAGTAATTGAATTGCCCAGTAATATTTGCATAGATTGGGAGTCCCAGTCCACATTCTGCAAGAGCTTACATAAGATTTTTCATCTTGATCTTTTTAACATTTAGAAACTTTAAATAATGAATTGCCATCTTCCTCTTCCATATTGTGGTAGAGTTCTCTGAACACTTTCTTAAGAAAGCAATACATCTAATTTTAGAGCTTTTTGAGAAGAAATGAGAGTGAGTAAACATCCAAATTTCTAGAGAAAACGGAACAAGTTCACATTAACACTAAAAACTTCAACTGCCATAACAAGACAAAACAACACAAACCTGCTGATATTAACAAGTATTCTTGGCATAAACATTTAGAAAAAAAACAATGAATTAATTTCTCAAGATGAATTCATTTGAACCTGACTGTCAGTGACCTCCTTGATACAAAGGACATACCCAGGAATTTCTAGAATAATTTCTTGCCTTAAGTTTCTCTGAGAGAACTCATATCAGCCAAATTGCTTGCTACTGTGCTGCAGTAGGTGCAGTTAGGGGTAGGATACAGTCACTGGTAAGGAATTGCTTGTAGAACTCACTGATGTTCATAATCTCTCAGACTGTTTCAGGAGCTATAGTTTATTTTTTCCTCCATGTCAGTTTATTCATGATCATTTAACTTCTGATGTTTCCATCTACCTTTCTGCAGTATTGGTTGACTGGGACTGATGCTTCAGCTGGGAGAAAGAGGAGATGAATGAGAATTATAGCTTGAAAATGGAGTCCAGTTTAAGATAACTACTAGGGCAATTTTGCTCCTTGGTAAATTAATCTTCACACAGACATTCATATATCATTCCAGATTTTTCACTGCCAGAAAGGTCTGAACATTTTTTAAAAAGTATGAAGGTAACAAAGAAGATTTTTACTGCTGGGTGTGTTAAGAACTGAGAAGCTTTGGAATTAGCCACAGGACTCCAGGTACAGCTTCCATAGAAGTAACTGAAGTAAGAAACTCTAGAAAACATTAAAAATGAAAATGAAGGAGGGAAATTCAGGTGTACTCCTATGAGAAGAGAAAATCAGTTTGCATATAGGACTATATTACCCTATTATCCGTCAACATTTCAGAGTACTGGGGAGTATCAAGTAGTTATTTAGAATGGTTGAGTTATTCAACCATTGAGTTGAATTGAGTTATTCTGAGTTATTCAGAATGGTTGAAATGAAAAAAGGAAGGAAAGAAATTGAGACACACCACCGGCAACCAAGAGCTGCATCGACCAAGGACTAGAAGTTCATTTTATAATGCTTGGTGCACGTGTGCACCAATGACTAGGTGACTGATTTTTACATTTAAATATGAAACTGTTTTCTATACTATAAAGAGCAAGCTCAAAACACAGGAATGGGCTTGTTAAGGTTAAGTGAATAGCTAACTTCATTCAGCAGGTATAGAGGATTTAGGACTAGTCCCACTGGGATTTTTAGCCACCAGTCCAACTACACCTTCTCTGAGGAGTTCACCTTGATGCAATGGGAAGGCTTGCTTGCACTTATGACACTGAGAGCTATGCTAGAAGGAGTTCTAACTCCTGGTAGGGCAGGCCAGACTGGTCAAAGAGCAGGGACCAGATGAGAAGCAGTTAACTGATCCTCTAGGTTGGGGATTGAGCGATAGGCCGTGTTGGACCATGTAATTGCATGCCCCATGTGTCCTAGAAGTTTGAGGCATTTTTGAGTGAGAGGATGCATCTTTAGATCTAGTGCAATCTCTCAATGGCTGGAACTTCTGCTTCAGCAAGAATGCCCTGGTCTGGGTAGAGTCCAGGACTGCATCAGTGGATTCTATTTAAACTGGAGTTAGAATAGATTTGTCTGTATTGATTAGAAGACCTAGCACATGAAAAAGTGACAGAATAGCAGCTTCACTGGAGTGCATTTGTGATCTGGATTCACCTTTCACCAGTCAATCGTCCAGGAAAGGGAACACATGGATTTCCAACCTCCACAAGAATGCTGCTACTATTGCCATAGATTTTGTGAACATGCGAGGTGCTGCTGAAAGGCCGAAAGGTCAAATTGTGAACTGGTAGTGGGATTCGTGGATCATGAATCTGCAAAATTTTCAGTGCCTCCAATGAATTGCTACATGAAAGTAAGTGTCCCCTAAACTGAGAGCAACATACCAATCCCCAACATTTCAGGAGAGGATAATAAATGTAAGAGGAACCATCTGGAGTTTTGTTTTCTTCAGGAACTTGATGAGTTGCCTTAGGTCTATAATAGGCATAAGCCCTCCTTGTCTTCAAGATTAGGAGGTATTGGGAATAGAACCCTTTCCTTCAAAAGACATGGGAATGTCCTCTGTGGCTCTCATGAAGAAAATACCTCAAGTACTCCTCAAGTAGCAAGCTCTTATAAGAGTGTCCCCTGAAGACGGATGAGGAAAGAGGTGGGAAGCAGGGATAGAAATAAATTGAAGGTTGAACCCCAGTTACATCAGGTTTAAGATCCATGGGTCAAAGGCAATATAGGATCAAGCACTTAGGAAGTGGGATAGGTTGGCAAAAGTAGGGGAAGGGAAATATGGTTCTGAGATAGCCTCATTAATAAGGAGAGCTACCTAGAGGGACCTGTAGAGGTCAAAACATTGACCAATCTGTGCAAATTTTCTTGCACGTCCTTCAGCAGGATATCCAGAACTGTAGCAACACTCCTTAAGCTTTGATTGACTTTTAAGTCATCAGGCAATGGGGTAAGTAGATTCTGCAACCATTGCCTCATCAGGCAACAAAGATGAAGAGGCTAGTTGGTGTTGAGAAGGTCCCTCATCTAAGTGCTGCACAGGAGAGTCCCAAATAAGCAACTCCCCTTGTGTGATACTGGTACCAATACCAGGAGAAGAGCGTCAGTGACCCTACTACATATGCTCCCAGGGCCTACTCAATCTGGGAAGGCAGGAAGGGAATGGAGATGCTGTAGAGCACGGGAGGAAGCCCTGAAAGCTCCATAAGGGCAATTGATATGGAGGGTAGAACCCAGATACATGCCAGCCATTGGTCTTTGTGGTATTGGGGCTTACATGTGAAACATGACAGGCAGGCACCCCACAGGAGCTTGTGGGGTTGCTCAGGTTGGGAAGCATGGGAGCCAACCACAGAGTCCAATGACAAAGATAAGTCTGCTTTGTTTGGCCACAGGAGAACTGACTCCATCAGTACTAGGGAGACTAGTTGAGACTCTGGTGACTGAGGCACCAGCAAGATCATGGCTGGTTTTCCTCTCGATGGAAGTTGCTAAGACGCTGCAACAGTAGCAGCCATTGATAGTGACTGGTGCATCGAGGCTGGTGCTGGCACCGAAGGACCTAAAACATCTGATACCAGGATCAGGTGGGAATTTTGCATTGTAGGTGAAATCAGTACCAACAAATTAAATAATTCCTGAGCTGCCTTGAAAGCCTTGGGTGTCAATGATACTTTCAAGGGTTCTTGACCTTGTGGTACGACAAGCTGTGCCAGTCCTGCAATTGTTCTCAATGGGCCCTTTTAGGGCTCAGGAGACAACAATCTGTGTTGGCATGCAGGTTGTAACTGGGGATGCCTCTTCTCTGTGTGCTCCTCAGAGCCTTTGCCTCCACTTGCTGCCTTGCCTGTAGATTTCAAAGGCCCTGTTATTGAATCCTTCAAAGACTTACAAAGTCTCTTCTTCGGTACTGGCCTGGTGAGGAGGGTCTGTATATAGACACAGCTAAAATGGGAAAAGCACTCCTGACACACTTGAGCATGCTCAGTACCCATTCCAAGTGAGAATATTCCAATGGAGCACAAAATGCAGACTCCGTGACTAAGTACGTAAGCCTGGCAGCCCCATCCTTTTTGGAACAAGGTTTGAATCCTCTACAAATGTGATATGTGCTCACCCAAACATTTAAGACAGCTGCGCTGAGAATCATTCACTGGCATAGTTTTGCCACACAAGCAGGCCTGGAAGCTGGGAGAACATGGTATGAGCTCAGATCCCAAGAGCAACTATAACCTGTCTACTAAAGTTTTTATACTACACTAAGTAGTGGACAACAAACTCATTTCACACTCAAAATATTGAGATCTAAGACACTATTCTCACTTCCCTTAGAAGGGCATTCTACAGTCTTAGGCCAGGTACTAAGAAAACTCTCTCCCTGACTCATAAATTTAACTTGTAAGGTTAACAGTTTCATAGTTCCTGGGAAAAACAGCTGTCAGTGGAGATTGTTGACCTCAGAGACAGACACACAAAGGTATATGAAGGTTACTTACCCGTAACCGGAGTTCTTCACTATATTGGGATGTCAGTGCGTGCTGCTCACACAATGGTACCTTCTTATAACAGATCTCACTGGAGCACTCAGACATCCCTCCGACTTATGCACTCTGACTTCATGAACATTTTGAGGAAGAGGCTATGAAAGAGGACATAGTGCCCCTGATGCTTGAGCTCCTTACTACATTTCCTGAACCTTAAGATTCCCTTAGGATTCCAAGGAAGAGGAGAAGGTGGGTGGGGAATGTGAATATGCAGGGCCCATCTTGAAGAACTCCTGTCATGGGTAAGTAACCTTCATTTCTTTTTCAAGTGTCCTCTACACATCCAAATCATCAGATAGTTTGATAACCAGTAACTCATGAATGGAACATGGGTCTTGGAGTCCTAATTAAAAAGGGACTGAAGTACTACCCTATCAAACAGAGCGTCCAATCAAGACACTGGGTGTAGGGAGTAGTGTTTTGTAAATTTATGTTTAGAGCACCAAGTAGCAGTCCTATAGATCTCTGTAAAGGAGCATGCTCTGGAGTTAACCATCAGTGTAGTGTGTGACCTAACCCCTACAGGGGGTGGAATAGGCACCAGCTTTCCTCTATTTACAGTCTAACTTATTTATTTCTCTGAAGAGAAAGTGTTCCTTATTGTTGTCTGCATATGAAAAGACTAAAGAATTTTTCTACATGTCTTAGTTCTGTTAAAATAATATGCTAAAAGAGTTCTGGCATACTAAGTATGCAGCTTTGACTTGCTATATGAATGTGAGCTCTAGGGGAAAATATTGGTAGATGAATCATTTGATTAAGGTTAAAGTCAGATACCAACTTGGGAAGACATCAAGGATTAGAGTGAAGCACGTCTATGTCCTTGTGGAGTATACTGAATTAGCCATGAGGGCATTTAGTTCATTCATGTATCCAGCTGATATTATGACTATGATTACAGTCATTTCAATAGATAGGTGGAGCAGAGAACACTCTCCCATTGGTTCAAATGGGGATTTCATCAGCTGTGTAATGATTAAATTGAAATCCTACGACAGTACTGGATCCTTTACTAATGGATACCTCTTCATAAATTTCTTAGCTGTATCACATGCAAAGACTGCTTTATTGTCTCTTACTGCATGATAGGAAGCTATAAATATTAGGTCAATTTTCAAGGGGGATATAAAAAGTCTTGACTTATTTAATTGAATTAAATATTCTAGAATATATTGAATTGGTTCTACTGGTGGCTCACTACATTGTTGCTACATATCTTGCTTGCCCACTTTACAAACTACTCCATTGGGAATAATATTTTCTTTTGAGTGTTTTGTAGAATTTACCAAAGCTTGCTGCACTTTTAATGGGCATTATTTTTCAAAATTAGGGACAGTGATAGAGGGTCAAGGTGATAAATTCTGCCCTTCTGTTGAGTTAATAAATCCAGGGCTTCCAGAAGAGATCTGTGTACTCCCTTGGAGAACTGAAGAAGGTCTAAGAACCATTGCTGCCTTGGCCATGCTATGTCAGCCAGAATTATTTTGGCTCTGTCTTGCCTTTTCTTTATCACTTTCTGGATGAAAGGGAAAGTAGAGAAGAGCTTTTACAAAGTCCAAAAGAAATACATCTGATATGAATAGACTCTCTCCCTATTCTTGAGCAGAACATATGATGCTTTATATCTTATTTGGCCACAAATAAATCTATGTCTGAGTACCCCCACAAGGTGAAGATCTCATCTATCTTGGATTTTTTCTAGCAACCATTGTGAAGTTCTAATATATCTGGTCAGTTGATCAACAAGGCTGTTGTCCTTGCTTGCTAGATGTACAGCTATAAGATAAACATTGAGTCCACTATGTCACAAACAGAAGTATCTTTCTTGACATAGTTAACCATGTGAACATTCTGCCTGTATTTGGTTTGTAATTTAATACCAGCCAATGTGGTTTACATAAGTGACTGAAGCCATAAAGTACCTAGCAAAAACAGTCTGGAGTGGGATTTTAATGAAGCATGGACAGATCTAATTATACACAAAACTCTTTGAAAAGGTCCGATATCATTTTCAATGTGTCTATTATGAGTCCATTTTAGTGAAAGCAAAGGGCTGACCATATTGACTATGAGATGTCACAGGAACAAAGACTTCCATATGTGGAAAGGATATGGATCATCACTGTCAAACAAATTCAAAAGCAATCATTTTTGTTGTTTCTGTTAAAAAATGAATGTCCTGTGCTCCAAACATTTAACATTAGCAGAGCCAGCCATAAGCAAAGCAGAAAAATCCCAGAAAAATTATTTGAAAGCTGAAGAAATATTCTTACGGTAAGAGACTTAAGAAGCTCAATTTATCGAGTTTATCATAAAAGAAGATTGAGCAGAGGCTTTATTACAGTATGTAAGTGCCTTTACATGGAGAAAATTCTAGGATTAACAGGATCTTTTATCTACCTGAGAAAGGCATAACGAGAACCAATGGCTGACTAATTCTAATTATAAATAAGGCACTTTTAAAAAAAAAAGCAATGATAGTGGTTAACCACTGGAACAAATTACCAAAGGAAGCAGTGAATTTTCCTTCTCTTGAAGTCTTCAGATCAAGAGTGGATGCCTTTCCAGAAGATATGCTTTTGTCAAAACAAGTCATTGGGCTCAAAATGGGATGGCTGGATGAAATATTGTAGCCTTTGTTATACAAGAGCTCAGACTAGATAATGTAATGGCCTGTTCTGGACTCAAAAATCCATGAATCTATTAAAACGAGACATTGTTTAGGGACCATCACAAACTCTGAAATTTACAAATTGGTTCAACTTCCCCCTCCTATAGCTAGACTGTGCTATAGTTTGCCAAACTGACAAAAATCAACATGTTGCTGCCCTCACCCAAAGGGTGGTGGACTTCAGGGCACATGTCGTTTCTATTATTGAATAAAATTACGTCACAAGGTCAGGCACAATCATTTATTTACATTATGTACATGGGTCTTAAACCCAGCCACATCAAACTTCACCAAGGAAAATTCAGAAACCCGTGTTCAAATCACCATTCCCAGCCAAACAGGAACTTTAGTGCTTTCGTCAGAGGTCTTAAACTATCTTCTCAGAGACCATGGAATTTTTGCTGTCTGGCAACCTTTCCCCCTCTAGTAAAGATGCAGAGAAGAAGCTGCAGATTCACCCTCAGAATCATACTACCTATTGCCTAACGGACTCATCGTGAATACCTCTGCCTGTCTTCCCTTTTGAGCAGCAGGACCAGAGCAAAAGACAGCTCATAACCTAATTCCATTCCCCATCTCAGCATATTAGGATCTTGTGGATTTTAAGACAGCCCTCCACATCAGCAGCAGATTTATTTTTCTAGGCTTGTCATGAGAGTTCACTAGAATATAAAATGAAAGCCACACCCATTTGATCACATCAGCAATCTCAAAGTCACATAGCCACAGTTTACGTTCTAAAAGTGCATCAAATGTAATTTGAAGAAAAAATATAATACTTTTTTCCAACATGGAAAAACAAAACAAGTTTATTTCTGGGGGCAGCAATTTTGCTGGAAAGTGTTACCATGAAAGATGAGCAGTATGGGAGCCACATGTAAAAAGATCAGTTAAAAATGGATCACTTTTACTCTCACTGTAGAAGCTAGCATTCATTCTGGTTTTAAAATCAGAAGAAAGTCTAGCCCTCGTCCTTCAGTCCACTCTCAAGACTCACCTCTGCCATAAGGTCTGTAAGAAAACTGCCAATTAATTATGACCTGAGGGACAAATGAGGATATTTGGCATTTACTTTATATTTAATTGTTAGAAGAATGATTGCTGATGTACATTATATATTATAGACATATGTAAATTGTATTTGTCTCTTTTTATTCCTCTCCCACTAATCTTTTTATGACATTTGTTGCAGACTACAAATTTCTTGAAGCAAGAACCCCTGAATATGCTTTTGCATACTGCCTAGCACGGGGAACCTTTAGGCACTACTGTAATATAAGAATTTAAGAATAACAATACATTGGGATATAACATCTTACTCAAGACAACAGCTAACTAATGTACAAAATAAGCAACTTACCTGTGTAACAAGTGGTTCCAATAATCTCTCTACTGTAAGCGTCCGGATTTCCAAACTTTTGGGATCCCATTTTAAAATGATCGGTGAAGTTGCAGAAGTCATGTTCCCTAAAACAGACAAAATTACATAAACCTATGTAAATCATTCACAGTCTTGAGTATTTTTATATTTACACACACACACACACACACAGGAGTACTTTTATATTCTGTGCACACGCAATATACAACAAATATTCCTGTATCATTTACCTACCACCCATATGTACACAAGATCCACAGCCAGTTTCACAAGATGTTTGAATTCATTCACAAGGTCCCTTTCCCACATACCTTTACTGAAGTCCTTCCTTAACACCCACTTTTGTCACGCTACTTACATTTAATCTAGATCAGCAGTGTTGCCCACTCCTGCAATTTTATCGTTAGTCTAGTGATATTTGGTATTTTTCCTCAAAGCCTCAGCTCTTGGAGAAATGTAATTACGTGAACATCTCAGCATTTGTTTACCAAAAAAAAAAAAAAGTTTAGAACCTTCACCATTGCAGAAAAGAGCTTGTAAATGTGATCCATAAAGGCTCAAAACACAGAAGACCAAAAAAAAGAGATAAAATGTAGTATTTTAAAACTCTCTCATGACTAGGGGCTGGGGCCCCCAGAATTTCTGAAGGCTTGTGGTTGGCAGTACTATGTTGAGTTGTTTTTCCTCCTCCTCTAATCTCTGTCTACCTACCTATCTGCAGACAGTGATCTCACTGCATTGCTTTTTCAATGTCTGAAAAGTGCATAGCATGGCATGGCATGAGCGCTGCCGTATACACATAATAATAGAAGTAGCAATAACAATGTTTTACAATGTGTTGTATAGCTGAGATCAGAATTATGCATTCTTTATTTAATTAACCCAGACATTTAAAACTGTTTTCTTAATCCAGACTAATTACTGCCTACATTAAAGCTCAAAAGAATGTATTTGAGTAATATATAAGGCACATTTACATTTTCCAAAGCAAAGGCATTCAGGCACAAACAATGAAGTGTGCGATCCGTAGTAATTACTTAGTACTGTGAGTACTGCTCACCACCAGCCAACATCTGATGTAAATTGAAGGATTTGCACTGTGTCATTCAGGAGAATTTACTATTCAATAAATTTACCAATTTACTACTACTCGAAACCATAGGTAGGTAAAATACAGGCCAAAGGCATTTCATAAGAGCCGAGATTTTTATCTTCTCCAAAGACTACCTAAAATACTTAATAAATCAATACGAAAGCAGAGTGTAGTACAGCAGTATCCCACTAATCCATGCACCTTATAATTTGCTCATGCAAAACAGCCCTGTCTCCCCTCTTCTTTACAAATATTTTGCAAACAGAATGCTGTCATGAAGTCTAGTTATTTAGATTTCATGAATATTTATGACCCCACCCACCTGGGAAATATACTCTCCAGCTCATGGAAAAAACACTGGTCTGTTCAGCAACTACAAGTTTTTTGTTTCTGGATGGGTCTGGGCACTTCAAGTAAATGGCCTTGCTCTGCCTCCTTGCATGTGTACACAAGCAGAGATATAAACAAACAAATTAATTTCTCAAGTGCCTCCCTCTCTGTCTCTAAACAAATAAAACACTACAATGCAAAAGGCATATGGGTTAAAAAAGCAGATGCCTTGGATTGTTTTTAGTTCCTTTGTTTTTCTGGGGGTTGGGGTAAGGTGGCTTTGGAATTTTTATTATTTATGCAGGATATTATCAACACTAATTTTAACCGTAAATTCCTTTATTAAATCTAAAGGCTGAATGGTATTTATACAATTGCTCTAAAGGTGCCTAAAATAAGAAGCAATGTATTACATCCAAACAGTAACAAAATATTCATAAGCATTTCATCAAGTTACTTACAAATAAATTAAATCCAGGGATGCCTACACCCATATTGATCAGCTCTGTTGTGGTCAGGCAGGTATTAGCAATGGACACTTTAACAAGCAAGTGTTGTCATTGCCAATTACTGACTTCAGCTAAAAAACAATTTGAGACAGTACTTTTATTTCTAGTCTTAATCCAGACAAGATTTACAATCTCCTTTCTTCCCAAATCCTTTCTTCCCTATCTCTTCCCCTCCTTCTTGCTGACCAACACTTTTTCCTTTGCATCTGGGGTCACCCAGGCCCTAATTTTTTAGATAACACTGGTATGTGGGGTGGGAAAGTTCATGTTGGCTCTTTTTAAAGACATATTCTCATTGTCGTAGTTAAAACCATCTGCAGACATCCCTTTCAGTTAGAGGCCTTCCTTTCAGAAACTTTCCTTCTTTCATTAGTTATTCTTTGAACAAAAGTTTTCATTGACATGGTTCAATCATTATGATTAGGCTACATTCCACCTGGCAGAGCAGACTTTGCTGGATACAGTGTACATGAAGGAAATTGAAAAGTGTGCAAAAAAACATTGATGGGAAATCCATTAATCTCAGGCTTGATGGGCATTGATGGAGCAATGAACACAATGACCCAATAATACATGCTTGTGAGAAAACATTTGAGATGGGGTTTGGACTAGATGACCTCCTGATGTCCCTTCCAACCTTAATATTCTATGATTCTAGGATAAAATGAGGTTGTCTATTTTACATAAACAATTGCTACATCAGGAAATGCCCACACAGAAGACTATTTAAAAATAGTAGCAGTAAAACCTATAAAACTGTGAACAAAAATTCAAGTGTCAGATGTGAGAATGTTGCAAATGTAGCAAAGATGAGGAGAAGTCTAGAAAAGGATAATGACGGAAACCTGAAACTTGAAGGGAACCTGAACCTGAAATATATGGACTTTGTGCTCATTTGATCCATCTTGTAGCAAAAGACTTAAATAAAACTCAAAGAATAAAAGAAAACATTGCCAAAACCACTTTGCTCCAGTTTCACTAATGAGAGCAGGAGGATCCAAACTAATTCTCCCCCAAAATGTACAATGGAATTCAGTGGTTGACTATTTTGAGTCATTTATTAAGGGCTGGCCTATTCTGATGACAATTTGTGAAGAAAATTATGACAAAACATTTGGAACTATCACAGCCAAAGTAATCAACATTGAACTAAAGAGAAACAGAGAAGACCATTTAGAAAGATTGCACATACAAAAGTCCATGGGAGCAGATGCAATGCATCCGAGGCTGTTAAGGGAGTTAGCTGATGTAATTTCAGAGCCATTGGCTATTATCTTTGAAAGCTCATGGCAACTGGGAGAGATCCCAGAAAGGGACTGGAAAAAAGCAAACATAGTGCCCATCTTCAAGAAAGGGAAGAAAGAGGGTCCAGGGAACTACAGACCAGTCAGCCTCACCCCAGTCCCTGGAAAAATCATGGAGCAGGACCTCAAAGAATCCATTTTAAGGCACTTAGAAGAGATGAAGATGATCAGGAGCAATCAACATGGATTCACAAAGGGAAAGTCATGCCTGACCAACCTGATTGCTTTCTATGAAGAGGTGATTGGCTCTGTGGATGTGGGGAAAGTGGTGGACGTGATATACCTTGACTTTAGCAAAGCTTTTGATACAGTCTCCCACTGTATCCTTATCAGCAAGTTAAAGAAGTATGCGTTGGATGAATGGACTATAAAATGGATAGAGAACTGGATAAAGCAAAGGGCTCAACGAGTAGTGATCAATGACTCCATGTCTAGCTGGCAGCCGGTCACAAGTGGAGTGCCCCAAGGGTTGGTCCTGGGGCCAGTTTTGTTCAACATCTTCATTAATGATCTGGAGGATGGGGTAGATTGCACCCTCAGCAAGTTTGCAGATGACATTAAGCTAGGGGGAGTAGTAGATACCCTGGAAGGGAGGGATAGGATACAGAAGGACCTAAACAAATCGGAGGATTGGGCCAAAAGAAATCTGATGAGGTTCAACAAGGACAAGTGCAGAGTCCTGCCCTTAGGACAGAAGAATCCCAAGCACAGCTACAGACTGGGAACCGACGAGTTAGGCAGAAGTTATGCAGAAAAGGACCCGGGGGTTACAGTGGATGAGAAGCTGGATATGAGTCAGCAGTGTGCCCTGGTTGCCAAGGCGGCTGATGGCATATTGGGCTGCATTAGTAAGAGCATTGCCAGCAGATTGAGGGAAGTGATTATTCCCCTGTATTCGGCAATGGTGAGACCGCATTTGGAGTATTGCATCCAGTTTTGGGCACCCCACTACAAAAAGGATATGGACAAGTTGGAGAGAGTCCAGCGGAGGGCAGCAAAAATGATTTAGGGGCTGGAGCACAAGACTTACGAGGAGAGGCTGAAGGAACTAGGCCTGTTTAGTCTGCAGAAGAGAAGAATGAGGGGGGATTTGATAGCAGCCTTTAACTACTTGGAAGGGGGTGGCATCTCCATCTTTAGAGGTTTTTAAGATGCAGCTTGACAAAGCCCTAGCTGGGATGACTTAGCTGAGTTTAGTCCTGCTTTGAGCAGGGGGTTGGACTAGATGACCTCCTGAGGTCCCTTCCAACTCTAATATTGTATGATTCTAAGATATGGTGAATATACTGAAACCTTTTTCCATAGCTTTACACAAACTGCAGAAAGATTGCTGCTGTATTGCCGATGGTGTTTAATTTGACGAAGAACTTCACAAGACATTGAAGAAAGAAATGCACAATAAGAAAGGTAAACTGCAGGCAGTAAAGAAGCTGATGGATCAAACAATTACTGCAGGTGATTTTTTTGCCAATATTCTCAATCCAAAATATCAGGTAGATGCCTAACTGCTGAAGAAGGTGATGCTATATGATATGGGCATCTAATTATCACCCATTAGTCATGCCAACCATAATAAATTCCAGGCTGGAGGTGAACCACTCAAGCGATACATGCTTGCTGAAGATTTTTTAAAGGAAGTCACATCACTGAACTAGTGGAAATCACCAGTTAAGCACTTGGAACAAGAGTTTGTTTAAGCATTAAACCATCTTTTGATAGCAGAAACCTCTTCTGCAGGCACAGAAACAATATTATCTTCATTTAGATTAATTCATTCAAAGCTGAGCAATGAACTGGGTGTTGAAAAAGCTAGAAAACTTGTCTCTCTCTTTCAGTCTATGAATAAAAATGAGAGAGGGAGGGAATGGGATCTACTAGTTTGAACAATTTAAAGGACAGCTTAAGTAATTTAAGAGACTGTTGTCTCATTTTCAAGAGACATAGGTGAGTAGAAACTTAAGCTCCAATCACTGTCATCCAAGCATATTTGAAAATTTTTTGAGGCTGGTCTGAAATAATCAGTTTAATTCACTGTCTACAGTTAATCCCTCTGTCCCTTTAATAAATCATTTAGTTGTAAATTTGAAATGTGTTTTTATAAGAAAACTTTATGCATTCAAAACACTTAAGATTGTTTTGTTTAATAAAAATAAATTTCATAAGCTGTTTTGTATGTTTAATTAAATTCTAATTACTATCCCAATGCAGCATGACACAAATAATCAACTAAAATTAATTATCTAGTAAACAAGCAATATATCTTTCATTATTTTCTAATATACTAAAATGTACTATTAATAAAAATCTGAAAAACTATATAATTGCTTAAATAAATGCATATGGTTATAACACACCTGCCTGGATAGCAAAAAGCTATACCAAATCTAGTAAGACTCTATTTAGTTGTAAATCAGCTTGTTTTAATGGTTATATCAAGCAATCAGAAAACACCTTTATTTAGAAAATAATTAAGTACAAATGGAAAAGTTGATTAAAACCCAGGCTTTCCAATTTGTGATTTAAATCATGACTTAAATTGCTGATTTAAATCAATCCACCATGATTAAGTCAACAGAGATAAAACAAAAACAAAAATGTCAAATCAAATAATTATTCGTTCTATTTCACTAACTAATGCCACCTTAACAATTTATAATGATAAAAGAGTAAACGGCAGTTAAACGCCTGAGTATAATCTGTAAAGATTAAAGAGTTTTCTTGCAATGTCTAAAGCATTCTTTCCAAGCTAAAAACATAGTCAACCAAGGAAGAGGCTGTTCATCATGTTCTGTTCACATATGTTATCATCTCTTCTACACAAACAAGCAAAAACATTCTCTCAAGTAGTGTATTTAAACACAAGAACCTCACCACCCTGAAGTACTCCAGTGCACTTAGGCCAGGTGTGATGCTGGCAGACCAGGTGTCCTCTCCTGCTAAGGCCCCAGGCCTCACTGAACACTTACAAATGCATAGCTGGAAACCAGATGGATGCGACATTATTTTGCTCACTCAGCTATAAATCTGTTATAATGTAACAGCAAACATTTGCACTGTCTATACCTCCGTGTGACAGGATGCTATCAGCAACACCCTGATCACTGACATTGCTGAAGTCTGGAGGAGGTCACAGGCCCAGCTGAAAACAATTACACACATTATGGTGGAAGATTGTGAGCACCTGGGTGATAATCACTGGGTTAACAAGGTAACTGGGGAGACTATAACGAGAGGAAACAGGAAGCAAAGACAGCTGAAGAGGGAGCTCAAGAAGAGCTCAGAGGGCTACAGGGAAGCCTGTCCTTGCTATACGCCTCTGTTGCATGTTAAGCAATGTAAGAGGGAAATAAATGCACATCTTGGTGAAGAATAAACAGCTTGGTGTGTTTATGACCGAGGAACCTCCTGAATTAGTCAGGAAGCAAGGTTCACTGGGTAGTGATGGAGGCTCTCTGTGACACGCTAACTAACTAACCCATCCAACGGACAGAATGTATAATGCAAATAAAGGACTATAGCAAGAAGGTGCTAATTCCTGCATATTTAAAAAAACGTGGTCATTGTGTGATGATCGGAAATCAAAGACTTTAAATGCTTACCTCTCTTTCCCCATTATCAAAAAAGAGCCCACATGGGTAGTGACCCTGTCAACTCGTTCTTCTGTGAGAAGAAGCTGTAAGTATGGACACAAGGAAAAATTCTTCATCTCTGGACTGTTTGCATTCTAACGGGGCAGAATAACTGAAGACGACAGAGATCCCCAGAGGTATTCTGGGTAGCCCGGAGAGACTTTTGGGAAACCGGCAGATTGCTACATCTCTGCTACCATTTGGAATTACAGATTTGTGACTCACCTCTACATATATTTCACCTGAATTAACCTCTCAATAACTCCATTTCTTTTCTCTACTTAATAAACCTTTAGTTAGTTTGCTATAGAATGGACTACCAGCATTGTCTTTGGTGTGAAATTTAGGATGCAAATCCATCTGGGTGAGTAACTGGTCTCTTGGGACTAGGTGCAACCTTATTATTTTTGTGATTTTTGGTTCAACTGACCATTTGTCACATAGTCTAGCTTGTCCAGGTGGCAAGATAGACTGGAGTGTCTCAGGGGACTGTCTGTGACTCCATTATAAACTACTGTATTATTTTAGGAGTCCAATTTGGTACTGGCTTGGTGAAATCTAATTAGTTTGGGTATATGCTCTGCTTCTGACAGTCTGCCCTAGGTAGGCACTTATAGTCATGAGCCATTCCAGACAGCATGACACCAGGTTTGTGCCAGCCTTTTATGTATTAGGAAGAGAACCACAGGGAGGAGAGCCTACGCTATCTGTTAATGGAGGATAACTACAAGACGTAACACAATTAATATCTTTGTTTAAATATAAAAATTAAAAAATGATATTCTCTTTAGATTGAGAGAGAAGATTTTTGTCAAGAAAAATTCTCTTTTCACCTTAATTTCCGCAGCTCAGAAAGCAAGCCAATATTTTCCAAACGAGACAAGATGGGTGAAGTAATACCTTTTATTGGACCGACTTCTGTTGGTAAATGAGAAAAGCTGTCAAGCTTACACAGAGTTCTTCTGCGTAAGCTCAGAAGTTTGTCTCTTTCACCAACAGAAGTTGTTCCAATAAAAGATGCTACCTCACCCATCTTGTCTCTCCAATATCCTGGGACCAACTACGTGTTATTTTCATCCATAGTACATCCCTTTCCCTTCCCAGTCACGCAAAGGTTCATTTTAACTCTCACAGTCTGGGGGTCCAAGTTACAGTGCACACAGGGGTGCTGGAACAATTTTTATGGTGAGGGTGCTCAGAGCCTTTGAACCAAACCTTGTATATCATGAAATCCACTTCAAGCCACAGGGTGCGGTAGCACTCTCACTTCCAACACCTATGAGTGCACATCTAACTAAGTTTGCAACTATTTAAGTGTAATAGCAAAAATAATAATTAGCTTTACATATGTAAAGCAATATTTGCTGAACAGAATAAACATATAATTTCCTAGAAACATGTGAATTGAAATACTGGCTCACACCTGTGGCCCATTTAATCCAGTATCTCTGTCTCAATAATGCCCAGCATCAGATGCTTCAGAGGAAGGTGCAAGAAACCCGTACTGTAGGGTAGGTCATCAGCAGTAATGAAGGATGACCCTAGTGACACTAGTGGAAGATCTCAGCACAGTATTCCTGAACACGACATTTACTACTGGAAGGAGATAATGAGAGGCAAAAAACAAAACAAAAAATGACACAGGAAGAGCAAATCAGAAGAAGTAGAAAAAAAGAGTAAGAAGAGATTTGCACTATTCAAGGGTGAAATACTTTAGTCCTTTTATAAAGGCTTACATTTTCAAAACTCAGTGGAAATACGAACTAATTAATTCTCAACAGTCCTCTGAGGTAAACAACAAGGTAGTATACCAGACAAAAACCACAAACCAACAAAACAAAGCCAACAGTTAATCCAGAGTGAAAGCTGAGCAGGCACACCACTAACGCATTTGGAAAATGCCTTAATGCAACGTTGTAGTTTAAAAAAAAAATTGGCAGGTATTAAAGTGCACAGTTCAAGTAAACTAAGCAACTTTAGCTCTGCTTTCATACTACTGACAGCTTCCCATCTCTCACTTAGCAGAGCCATCATGCCTAAGTCTGTTGTGACATATGGTTTTAAGTGAATTGATCTACAACACTTTAAAAAAAGTGATTTGAGACCTCCACGTCTTATATTCAGAAAAGCCACATTATTTGAAAAATACTATAGTATGTAGTAAATGTATTCTAAATCTGATTCTCTGACACTTCACCACTACACTTGCTTTTACTCTCAGAGTAAGTCACAAACTAAGTGTTCTGTGCTGACCTGGTTTGGATTTATTAATCGAAAAATATTGTAAGAACCCTATTAGGTTCCCAGCCTTTTCCTCCGTTCAACAGACTGTGCTAATGGTCAGGGTGAGCATGGACAGCCAAAAGAAACAGTCTTAAAGTAGATGAAGGCCCAGACAAAGTAGCAAGCATCCGTAAGGTAACCGCAAGAAGAAGCTGAAAAAAGATAGAAAGATAGAAACACTGGAGAGGAAAAGATGACAGAAGAAGGCAGAGAGGAGAAACACCCTGTGGGTAGGAGCACCTGTCATCAGTCACTGATGAGCAGCGCAGCCTTCAGCAAATCTGGTTGAAATAAGAGGAGTTGACATGGGAGGCTCAAATCACCTTACCTAAAAAAAAACAACTGAAAAATAGGACAGGATTGTTTGTGTCTGTTCATTTGAACTACAAGTTTTTGACATACTTCTTTATTTTGATTCTTAAGTGTGCTATTTTGTTTCTCTATAAACTTACACAATAAAAATAGCCAAAACAACCCTCTCCACCCAAGACACAAAGCTGCTCAATTCAATACAAATTAGAGAGTGATTGCCTGATGCAAAAAGGAAAAAATTAAAACTTTTCCAACTACTTAAATAACCACATGTAAAACATAGGAATGCACATTACAATTCACTTTTGTCCAAAGAATAATTGTGACTTGGGGGTAGAGAAGCGCCTCAAAAGTTGTTAGGGTGGCTTAGGCTTAAGTTTAATTTTATAAGCACTTAAGTCCCATGGAAAGGCTCTCACGTCACTTAGATACTAGACAATTTTACCCTGGACCGCTAACCACTATTCATTCACACATCTGCTTTGCCCCTTAGGCTCCCATGACCAAAGATGGAAACCTGTTCTAACTCTACTATTGAGCTCTAATGGACCAATACCTCTGAGCTCACCACTGCGCTACTACAGCTTCATTTGGGGCCAAATTGAAAGCCCACTGAAGTCAACAGGCTTTGGATCAGATCCTGGTGAAAAATGCCACTGAGCAACATATTACTAACAGAGTTGGGTGAATGAGATGCAGTCTGACGCAAGCATGTACTAACTTCCCTCGCAGAACCAGAGGGGACAATCTGGCCATAAGTTGCTATTTATTGTAAATGAGCACCTTCATGAATATCAAATGTTCATATTATCTACCGATTCCACAGTATGGCCCAGTTTTCATAAACTTTTATTCGTTCTGTGGTGATATCAATGCAATATTCCTTCTTTTTTTAAAGTGGGTAGACAATTTGTGGATAAAAACAACCAAAAGGAATATTTATTCCATTCTCACATCTCACTGTAAATGTATCTTGTTACTCAGTAAGCATGTTTAACTACTGTAGACTTTTTTAAATTCAAAATGTCTAGTTATTAGCATTTATAAAGTACTTAGAATAGTAAGTAACAATTATCTTTGCTTTAAAGCAGTTGATGTTTTGTGCTTCCAGT